>ML833573.1:0-24187 GCA_009831015.1 Picea engelmannii
AATCACATGAAGAAACAAGCAGATCAAGGTCCCTCTGAACGTCAATTTGCAGAAGGGGATCAGGTGTTTCTTTGACTGCAACCTTACAAGCAAACTTCCCTCAAGGCTGAGCATTTTCATAAGATAGCACCCAAATTTTATGGTCCTTATACCATTCTCAAGCGGGTGGGACAAGTAGCCTATCAGTTATCTTTTCCCAGCCATTCAAAGCTACATCCTGTTTTTCATGTTTCATGCTTAAAGAAGGTGATTGGAGATAAGTGCCAAATTCAAACCAACCTTCCCAAGTTAGCTGAAGAAGGATCCATTCGGCTACAGCCAGAAGCAGTTTTGGACCAGTGTGAACGTCACCTACGTCAGAAAACCATCAAGGAAGTGTTATTCCAGTGGAAAGATACAACTCCAGTAGATGCCACTTGGGAACCAAGTACCATCCTTCAGCAATTTCCTCATCTTACGCCTTGAGGACAAGGTTGTTTTTAAGGGGGCGAACACGTTAGGGTCCTAACCCGCACATAGGTAGAACAATATAGTCAGATGTATTAAAGGTCAATACTAATAAGGCCTTTCAATAAAATAGAATAAGGAGGATGTAAGAATACCTAATAGAAGCTTCTTCTTCTAGAAGGATCTTCCTCTATATGCTTCTTTTAATAGACATATTTAGTATAAATATGAGTCTAGGGTATGAGAACCCTAGCTTGGATAATATTGTAATAAAGCGTTGCTCAACTGGAGGTTGCCCCCTCGAAGAGGCCTGTGAACATTGATTTCAGAATCAAAGTGTTATTTATGTTGTTGTTCTTATATCATTTCAGTTCTATTGTGGTGATTGTTCTGGTTATATTGATGTTATTCTGCCATTTCTAGCATTTTATTTCTGTTCTGCATACTTTTTATATCTGGTATATTACAAATTACCTTTGAGATAATTTTTTATATGAAATAACATAATGAGAAAAACTAGTATTATATGTCCCTGATGATGGGTGGAGTGTCCACTTGAAATGTTGGACAAATGAAAATATTGCGCACAATTTAATTCCAAAAAAACTCAATAGCATCGGTCTAAACTTCGCAAAGTTTGTAGGAATATATTGTTTTCAAATCAATTCTAGGAATGTTGTATTGAAAGCTCTGAACGTTTTCCATTGAGTTATTGTTGTCTTCACCACTCTTCATAAATATCATCTGTAAAATCAAAGTATCCCAAGAATAATTCCATATGTATTACATCAGGCCTAGTACCTTTGTCCCTCTCAAATATCTACATAGTTTGATACAATTTTTCTTTCCCAACCTCCTTTATCAAGGCCTAATTATCATCCTCATTAAAAAATAAAGGTAAGGAGTTTGAAAACCCAATCACTCATTCTATTGTGGCATGCGAGTCTTCCTTGAAAAGGGAATAAAAATGCTTTACTTCTTCAAAATCCATATCCTTGAAATTTGTAGCACATGTACCATATCCCTTATCAATTTTCCAAATAGTGTTATATTATTTCTACAATTGGCATACCTATGAAATAATTTTGTATTCTCGTGCCTAGCCTATAACCATAATTGTAATGCACTAAACAACCTAAATATCATAGAGAGAGAGAGAGATAAATAACTCAACACCTTGATAAAGAGAGAAGAATGAATGTGAAGCCTCTTCAAGGGGGAAACCTCATTTTACAATAGAAAAAATGTACAAGATGAAATGATACTAAAAATTGGTCTCCTTAGTATATATATAGGAGACAAAAGGTACAATTATAATTAAAGTGTAAAACCGATAATAGAAATATAACAAATAAATATCTAGGGTTTTACATGGGGCTTTGTCTATGGATTAACACACCCCTTCCATTAAAAAAAGTGTTTCCATCAACACTTGATTAGCTACAAATTGTTATACATGAAGAAATCATCTTCCCATGTCGCTTATTATATTGGTAGGTTCTTCCACTTGACGAGGTACTCAGTAATTTCTCAATTTCATGGCTTCTTAACCCTTGTTTTGAGGATTTGTTTTTGTTCTAGTATGATTTTCCATTCTTCATAGATATTTGGTAAAATAGTTTGAACTTGGATATTGTTTCTAATTACCTTATTTAAGAAAGAAACATAGAAGAATAGATGTACACATGAAGATGTTGATAACTCTAATTTGTAAGCTATACTTCCAGGGCCTCTACAATACCTTATAAATACCATAATACTTTGTTGCTAATTTATTTTCCTTATTTCATTTCTTGAGGGGAATTTGTTTGTATGGTTGTATCCTTAAAAATATCCAATCCCCAACTTCAAATTTCCTTTCGTTGGGATGTTGATTTGCTTGTTGTTTCATCCTATTTTGTGTTGTAACCAAGTTGTCCTTCAATAGTTTGAGAGCCTCTTGTTGGTGATATATGTGGTCCTCCACAACTTGAACCTTCTCTTTCCCTTTTAAAGGTGATGCGATGGATGGAGGATGATATCCATAAAGTGTCATAAATGGGGACATTTTTGATGAAGTATGGAAGGATGTGTTGTACCACCATTCTTCCAAGGGAAACCACTTGACCGATTGTGTCTGCTTATCATATTAAAAGCAATGAATATACCCTTCTAAACATTTATTCACAACATCAATTTTCCCATTGGATTAAGGATGATAAGAGGAGCTATGAGCCAATTGAGTACCCAAAAAAGAAAATAATTTAGTCCAAAAATTTCTATTGAAAATTGGATCTCTGTCAATTACAATAATCTTAGTGCTTCCATGTATCTTATGAATTATTTCCATGAATGTTATGGCTTATGTACATTTTTTAAAAGGATGGGAAAGGAGGCAAAAATGGGCATACTTTGTGAGTCAATCCACTACTACCATGATGAAATTGTTTCCTTAATGCTTGGATAGACCTATAATAAAATCCATTAAAACCTCTTCTCAATGTTGACTTGGTATAGATAATGGTTGTAGGAGACCTAGGGTCTTGATTGTCTCTCCCCTATTTTGTTGGTGGACCACATATTCAACTACAAAATTTTGAACATTACTTTTAAGACCTTCCCAGAACAAATCCTTCTTGATCCCATGGTAATCTTTCAAGAACCTTGAATGTCCTCCTATAGTAGAAGTGTGTAATTCCAAAAGGACCTTCTATCTGAGTTGAGAATTCTTACATAAATATAGGCAATCTTGATACCACAATAAAACATTATTCCACACAAATTTTTCTAATGCACTTGGGTCCTCTTATATTTATTGAATGATATTGCATAACTTTTGATATTGATTCCATTCTATGCTTGATTGTTCCACCCAATTAGATTACATAATGGAAATAGCACACAACCAACCCTTTATTTCTTCTTCTTTCCTTGAAAGTGCATGTGCCACCATATTTCGTTTTCCTTTTTTGTAGATAATTTCAAAGTTATAACGTAGCATATTCGTAACCCATTTTTGTTTCTCTTCTGAAGACAATCATTTTGATATAGGTGGATATTGGTGGCCACCCACATGTTCCAGTAATTTGGAATGATTCCACATCTTGGCAAATTTTCTATTGTTTTTCAAGTCCTAAAATTTCGAGGTTGTTTTGAGGCCCTAAACGGTGTTTTTTGTCCATTTGAGGGACAAGGGTTACCACTCAATTCCCTGGCCTACCAAAAGTTGTATTTATCAGTTAATTCTTTCCAACGAGCTATCATGCACCCAAAACAAAGATCATATGCAAAAGTTGTGCCCCCAAGAAGTTGACATGTCAACTAGCCACCTTGGGGCCCACAAATCCTTTTGGTGATTTATCTCCTGGGGTTAGGTTTTTGCCTCTTTGGATTTATTCTTATGATAAAAGGCCCTTTTCACCCTCTTTTTAATCAAATTCTTGTGAATGAGTGTATTCATCACATCTCTCTTCATGGATAAGATACCACCATTCTACCTAGTTTGTGTGCTTTGCATTTTATAGTTTTTTCTATTCCATCCATTAATAGCATCGAAGTTTAACTATATTATTGTATTTCTAGAAATATATTTGTGTGTTTCCTTGTTATATTTTTTTCCTCATGTTGTTCTCCACATAGTTTGGATCAATGGTATTAGAGAGATATTCTCTTTTTTGTTCCTATGTCCATGTCCTCGACGAGGTCAGGCTATCATGAGTTGGGACTTCACTGGTTGAGCTTGGGGAAGAAAAATCCCATCGGCCCAAGTGGCCTCCCATGGCAGAAGAAACGAGAGACGATATATTAGGAGATCCTATCAAATTGTTTCTCAAGCAAACCCTCGCGTGACAAAGGAACAATATGATGGATAATTTCTCCTAGGTCCTTTGACGATTGCCAACAACAATGGAGGCACCTTCAACCAGTAGTCACTTCAGAGGTGTGATGCCCTTCAAGGTACAAGTTAACTTTTACATTCCTTTATTTGAAGTCTATATAGATTCCTACACTTTGGAAAAATGGTTAAGTATGATAAAGGGTTATTTCTCTATCCAAAGTTTTTCCAATGGTGAAAAGATCACCTTTACACTCCTTAAATACCTTCCCCATCTCAGATATTGGTGGGAAACTTACTATGAGAAACATGTCGAAGATGAGTCTACAATTTTTGGGTAAGAACCCACTTGGGTGACTTTTTTTTATTCCCTCAAGGAGTAATACTACCCTATTGGAAACTACGATTACCAATACACAGTATGGAAAAATCTACATCAAGAGAGATACCAAACAATGCCAAAGTACACCAACATATTCCATACTTTATGAATAAATTTGGGTATTAAATACTATGAGGAACACCTGGTTATAAAGTACTACAATGGCCTAAATAGGTACATCCAAATAGATATGGAGTTCATGGACATCTCCTCACTAGGATCCTCTTATTGATATGCTGACAAGATCGAGCAAAAGCTCAAGCAAAATAATAAGAGAGATTTGAGTTATGTAAACCCATCGCAACAAAAGCATGGTAAAGGTGGCCCTAACTCCCAGAACAAAGGATAGATAAAGGATGGCCAGCCCTAGGACAACCAGTCCAAGGCACAAGCAAACAAGGGTAATGGTAAGTCAAAGAAGGACACTGGAAAGTGGTGGGAGTTCCACAAAATCCCTTGGAACAACACTGATGAATGTTGCTTCAAACATTAATTGTTGGTTGAGATTAAAGCCACGGAGTTGGATTCCAACTCAGACTCTGATTTGGAGCCAGATAATGGAAAATGGATCATTGATGTGGAACCCAATGTTACCATCATTGCCACAAAGGTCTATCCATAGGAACTAGAGGAGCCTGAATAAGGGGAGCACCCCTTCCACTCACAGGTGTGGGTGAAGGGGACCCCACTCCATTTCATTATTGACAATGGTAGAAAGAAGAACCTAATCTCAGTAGAGGTAGTCAAGAGGTTGAATATGATAATGATGTTGCACCCTTAGCCATACACCATCGGTTGGATCGGGGATGAGACATTTACATCAACCAACAATGCCGCTTGCACTAGGACATCAAGCCCTTCAAATATGAGGTATTTTTTTATGTTTCCCCACTTGAAGTTTCATATGTTCTTTTAGGAAAAACATATATGTGGAAGCATCATGTTGTTTAAAAATATAGGCCCCGTAGTTTCATTATTAATTTGGGAGGTAAAATATATAGGGTACCAGAGGAAGTCCCAACTATTGCGGTCTCTTTGATCTCCACGAGGAAGTGAAGAAAGGTGATCTCTCAGACCGAGATATTTTTCCTATTTATGGTCCGGTCAAAAGTGAACGAAAGATGACTACAACTGCCAAAACCTCTGCATGAGGTCTCTCTACACAACATAAGCAGGTGGAAAAGACAATAGAAGAAAAAAATACATCTTTGCGTCACCTAATGGGGTGCCTTTGCAGTATCAGGTAAATCACTCAATTGATTTGACACCCAATGCTCTTGTTCCTAACGATCGTGTATATAGGCACTCTATTATGGAGAATGAAGAAATCAAATGCCATATCCAAGAGCTAATTTTGAAGTACCACATTCGACCAATATCCTCACCTTGTGGGAGCCCAATTGTTCTAATACACAACAAGGATGGGACATTGTAATTTGTATTGATTACAAAGCCTTGAAAAATATCATAGTCAAGAACTGTTACCAGATCTTTTGGATTGATGATCTTTTAAATCATCTCAAGGGCACCAATTTTTTTAGTAAGATTGATCTGAAGTCAAGCTACCACCAAGTGTTAATTGAGAAAACAGATGTATGAAAGGAATCCTTCAAGTCTAAATAATGTCTCTTCGAGTGGTTGTTCATGCCTTTTGGCTTTACTAATGCCCTGACCACATTCATGTGGATGATGGATGATATATTGCGGCCATTTACAAACTCCTTTATGATCATATATCTAGATGACATCATCTTCTTTATAAAAACCTAGGAGGAGCATTTGAATCAAATTCGACAAGTCTTGGGCACCTTGCAATAGCACAAGTCATATGTGAATTTGGAGAAGTGTTCCTTCGACATGCAGATAATTCAATAATTGAGATACATCATGCATGAGCAAGGTGTGCATGTGGATCCATCCAAAATCCAAGTCATTTGTGATTGGCTGACCTTGAAGACACTAATCAAGCTCTGCAAATTCTTGGGACTCGCCAACTTATACCATAGTTTTGTGTTGTGGTTCTGTCATACCACTTGGTCCTTAGGCCAAGTGACCAAGGGTGGAGCCAAGGACAAATATGTTTGGGCTGCATCACAACAGAAAGCAATCAAGGATTTTAAATTCTACCTTTCCTCAACACCAATCCTTCTTCTTGACCTGCAACGACCATTTGATATTGAGATAGGTGATTTAGATTATTCTATCAGTGTAGTCCTCACTCAACATGGGAATTCGATGGCCTATAAAAATGAGTCACTCTCTGATACATTTCATAGGTATCCCAATTATTATAAGGAAATGCACTCCATTATACATGAATGTCTAGAGTGTAAGAATTATATTATGGGAAAGGAAACCATCATCCACATTGATCATAAGCCTTTGCAATTCATGTAGACACGAGGAAATTTATAGAATGAAAGCCACCAAAAATGGTCTACATACCTACAAAAATTCCACTTGAAATTTAAGTACAATAAGTATAGCATAAATCGAGTTGCATACTACCTCAATTGACCTCCAATTGTGGCACTAAGCATGGTTCTTGACTCTTGTGGACATGAGACATCTAGGTGGCCCCAATTGTATGAAAATGACCCTAAATTCGTTACTACATATTGGGCACTAGGAACAGGGACACAAGTTCCAAACATTCACCTCCAGGATGCACTTTTATGCCACTCGGGCCATCTAGATGTCTCATTCCTTCAAGCGAGTGTGAGAAGATGATTTGGGAGGTGCATTACAATTGGGTGGCAAGACACTTTGGTTTGGAGAAGACAATTGTTGTGTAGAAACAATATTTCTACTATTTGAAACTCTGAAAGGACATCATCATGTATATTACATAATGCACCACTTGTGTCATTACTAAACCTGCCATCAAGAAGTAGGGGTCGTACTCTCCTTTACCTACCCCGAACAAGACTTGGGAGTCAATATCCATGGATTATGTTAGGTCTTCCCTCAGCCAAACATGGTAATGATTGTGTCTATGTGGTTGTCGATCAGTTCTCTAAGATGGCCATTTTGGCACCTTGGAAGAAGAGTATCACAACAAAAGACAATAGTGAGCTCTTCTTTGAGCATGTTTGGGTTCATTTTGGTCTCCCACTAACCATTATTTAAGATCGAGATAGAAGTTTCTTGAGTAATTTCTAGCCTAGCCTATGGTTGATGACGGACACCAAGATAACCAAATCAAATTCCTTCCACCCACATACTAATGGACAAACAAATTTAGTCCATAAGATGATTGTTAATATCTTGAGGATGTACAATTACAAACATCCATGCACATGGAATGAAATCCTTCCTTGTGTTCAACATAGCTACAACAAATCCCTCCACAACTCTATTGACCACAACCTTTTTCAGTTGTTCTTGGGGTTCCATCGATTAGCCCCCATTGGTGTAGCTCTACCCATTGCAACTGCATAGGAAGAGTCCTCCCATGCCTAGACCAAGGATGATCGAGCAACCAAATTTTTTGAATGAATCCAACACATCCAACAACAATTTCATGATATTTTGAAAAAATCCAATGCCAAGTAGAAGCAATGCCATGATCAACATTGGGTACCACACAAGTTTGAGGTGGGAGATAAGGTGTGGTTGCATTTCCAGAAATAGTGCCTCACATGACACCATCGAAATGTTTTCTCACTCAGAAAAGAGCCTTACACTATCACCAAGGTTGTGGGTGAGAATACTTTTGATTTAAGTATTTCCACTTTCCTTGGATTGCACCTTGTATTTAAGGTGGAAATCATTTGACCATATTTTCCACCTCTCCCGGAAACTTTGGACGTGACCAAGAACTTATCCCCTACAAAAATCAATCATGACTGCATTGAGTAGGGGACAATTGATCAAATAATGGAGACCAATATGAAGGGAATCTACCAATAGAACATCTAACTCTATCAAGTCGTCAAAGCAAGACAACTTCTTCATCAATGCAAGTGACTCACCAGGAGTTAGATTTGGCAGAAGGTTCCCCATCTGATGGAGGAACTTGAAACAATGTGGATCATTGATTATTAAGGGGGGAGTAACAATCCAGGTGGATATTGGTGGCCACCCACCTATTCCACTAATTAATAATAATTACACATGGCAATTTTTTGGGTCCCAAACTTTCGGGGTTGTTTTGAGGCCCTAAATGGTGTTTTTTGGCCATTCTTGCACAAATGGTTGCCATGGAATTCACTAGCCTACCAAAAATTTTAGTTCTCGATTAGTTTTTTCCAACGAGATATCGTGCACCTAAAATGGATATCGTATGAAAAAGTTGTGCCCCCAAGAAGTTGGTGTGCCTACTAGCCACCTCGAGGCCCACAAATCCTTTTGGTGCTTCATCTCCTAGGGTTAGGTTTTTGGATGTTGAGTTTTTTTTCCTCTTTGGATTCATGCTTATGATAAAGGGTCACTTTTAGGCCTCTTTATAATAATCTTCTTACGTTTGAGCATAGTTGAAACATCTCTCTTCATGGATAAGCTACCACCATTCTACCATCATTTGTGTGCTTTTCATTTTATAGTCTTTTCTATTCCATTCATTAATAGAGTCTAAGATTAATTGTATTATTGTATTTCTTGCAATATCTTTGTGTGTTTCCTTGTTATATTTTCACCTTCATGTCATTCTCCACATAGTCCAGATCACTTTGTTTCGAGGAGCAATTCAAACTATCATGATCTATTTTTACCTTTAAGTCTCTTCCTATTAGGAAAGGGAGCCATTTTTTAACTGCATGTAACATGGCCAACATTTCCTTTTCAAAAATGGGTTTGATTAATTTATTTCCTTTAATATGGATACTTTAAAAGGAAAGGGGCCTTCCTTCTTGCATTAAAACTACACCAATTCTATGTCATGAGGCATCACACTCCACAATAAGGGTTTTTGTCAAGTGAAGCATGGCTAGGATGGGACTCATACACATGGCTAGAATAGGATTCATACACATGGCCTCCTTCAAATTTTCAAAATATTTTATTGCTTCTTCAGTCCAAGAAAATGCCTCATTTTTTAATAGCATTGTTAGAGTTTCTACTATTTTACCATAATTCTTGAAAATCCTATGGTAATATCCCTGAAATCCTAATAATCCTCTAATATTCTTCAAGATTTTTGGGATTGGTCATTCCATCATAGATTTAATTTTGTTAGGGTCCACTATGATACATTAATGAGATATAATGTGACTTAGATATTCCACTTCTTGAACCCTAAAGGAACACTTGGAAGGCTTTGCATATAATTTTTTTTCTTCCAATATTTTTAAGACCATTTCAACATGGTGTACATGCTCTTCCCAAGATTTGTTGTATATTCGTATATCATCAAAAAATACTAACACAAATTTTTTGAGTAAGGTTTTGAAAATAGAATTCATCAAGGTTTGAGATGTTGAAGGTGCATTAGTAAGGCCAAATGTCATCACCAAAAAATCATGATGGCCTTCATGTGTTCTAAAGGTTGTTTCAGGAATTTCTTCTTGCCTTATTATGATTTGATGATATCTAGAGCAAAGATCCAACTTAGGAAAAAAAACTACTCCTTGCAATTCATCAATGATAGGAATAGGAAACTTATATTTAATAGTCATTTTGTTGATTTTTATATAATGTGGACACATATACAATGAACCATCATTTTTTGTAATCACCACCATTGGTGAAGAGAAATCACATTAACTAGGTTTAGTGATTCCAACCTCTAACATGTCTCGAATCATATGCTCAATTTCACTCTTTTGTGCATATGGGTACCTGTAAGGCCTAATGTTAGGTGGTACACTTCCTATTTGCAAATGAATAACATGGTCATGATCTCAAGTGGTTGGAAGACACTTATGAATCTCTCCAAATGCCTTGAAAACATTGTTGGTTACTTTTTGGAGATCCACTAGAGAAGAGGGTATAGATGTTTGAACATCTAGTGAGCATAATTGTGTGATTACACCATCGTGTCCCTTTTTGAGTAATTTTGTCATGATTTTAGAGATTATCACTTTAAAGGGATTCCATTGGATACCTTTGAGTTCAATTTCATTGCCTTCTAAGGAAAATCTTATGAAAAGCTCTTGAAAATTAAGATCCATGATTCCCAATTATTGTAACCATTGGACCCTTAATACAACATAATAACCACCCATTTGGATTGAAATAATGGGAATATTTAGTAAATACTCCCCCATATTGAGCTTAATACTATTTAACTTCCCTGGACAATTTATGGTACCTCCATCTGCAATCATTACTTGACACTCTGGTACTGGAAATACAAAGAAATCAAGAAGTTTCATTAATTTGCAATTAATGAAGTTATGGGTACTACCATAATCAATCAACATTGTTACCTTTTTGTTTTTGATATATCCTTCTATATTGAGGATTTGCAAATTATTGATTCCAACCAATGCATGGAAATATTGTGTGGTTGGATTAGTCTCTTATAGTTCTAGGTCTTGTGATGGTTCCAATTATTGATCTTCTTCCTCTTCACAATCTATGTAGAATAATTTATTCTCATCACATTTATGCTTATTACTGTAGTTGTTTTCACAATTGAAACATAGTCCCTTTCCTCTTATTTCATCCATTTGTTGAGGTTTCAACCTCGGAGGTTTAGTGAGGTTAGATGAATGAGCATGGTGCTCCCTATAATTGTTAGTGGACACTCTTCTAGTAGCCATATTTTTACCTACAACTTTCCTTTCCGCACTGAAATAATTCTCCGGGGATTTGGGTTCAAAGAGATTCACCTCAAGTTGAATGTTCTCCTTTAAAGTTCCCATAAAGAGATATAAAAAATCATCCTATGAAATGTTATTTACCCTCAGAATCAATTTTTGAAATTGTTGAGTGTTCTCTTTAATTGAGACTTAGTTTTTGAAATTGTTGAGTGTGCTCTTTAATTGGATCTATTTGTCAATATTTATCAATTGACTAAAGAATGTGTTTCTCATAGTATCCCCATAATTTCCTTGTCAGTCAGTTCAATTAGGTGAACTCAGCTACATTAAATCATCAACCTAGGGATCATAAACTAATGAAGTGCATGCAAATTATTTGCAGGTATTATCCTATAATCTATCTATTTATGCAAAAGGGAAAATTGTTTACTGTTTAGCTACATAAATAGAGTTTTTGTTTAGATACAAAAAAAACCATTGTAATTACTAATGATGAAGAAAAAAATTTAATAAAGACAAGAGAACAATTCTACACACTTAAGATCATAAATTTACCGAATCATTAACTACAATATTTCAATCATCTAAGTCAATGAGAGTTCATGTAGTTGAAATAACAATAATTTATTCAATTAATGTTTTCTATGTTAGTGTCCTTGTGTAAACAAAAGTAAATGAATTTGTAGAAAATGAAATAACCAGAAATGCAAATCATATGACTTAATAAATAAATAAATGCCAAGAACAAATTAAATGAGCAACACACTCCTCCTCGGTAGGCCCTCCTGGCTTAGGGAACGCTACTACAAAAGAACATATGAAACTAAACTTATAATATATTAATTCCAAATAATAATATGAGTTTTACAGCAGTATGATATCAATAATATTCATCCTCTAAAGGTTATGATAATCTATATTTATACATTGCACGCAAGATCGCATAGATCTAATTCTTAGGGATCATATAAATTGTTTTACAAAGGAAATAACACTTGTGTATTTATCAGATCTAATAGATCGTGGTTATATAGAATAGGCCTTGTCATCCAAATAATGGAGAAATTCATGATAGAATGCATGAATTTGTCTGATGTGATCTCGTGCTAATTTGATGAAGACCCAGATCGTGTAATTCCCCACTTGTTCTTACGTTGACAGTAGGTTTGACTTGTCTCTTGTGCTAATTTATAGGATTCTTTGCTTGAAATGATAGGTGGAAGAGATTCAAGAACTGATTTGGCATATTCTACAAGTCGGGGTTCAATCTTGGAGTGTGTGTGACCCTATAGAACAACGATTCTGCTGCATAAATAATTTAGTGGCTATAGAACTGTATTTGAGTTTCTACATAATTAGAGATTTTATAATGACTCATTAAAAATAATAACCAATTAAATAAAATTCCATAAAGAAGAATAGAAATGAGCTCAGAGTGGAAAATTTACCTCTAATATACATCAATACACAAGTTATGTAGTTGAGAAAGATATTTATGGAAAAAAGGGTAAAACAGGATATAAGTTGGTTGATAAGTACAAGTTTTGGATGGAAGTTTAAGATAGAAAAGTGACAAAAATAATATGTTTTGAGGACTCAACATTTCCCCCACAAAAAAGATGTTGCATGTCCTCATGCAACCAAAATTGTACTCATCTTCCTTCAACAAAAATTCAAAATTGTTGACACCTTTTCTCTTAATCTCTTTCTGAAGAATTAATCAAAATGATCAGTCCTAAAGATAAGTCTTGTATATGACTTATTTCCTCATTCAAAATTTTCCTCAATCTTCTGATTCTGATTTTTCCTTGTCTTCTTTGAATGTACCATCTCCTGGCCTTTCTTACTAGAAATTTCTTTTGGGCCTCCAACTATTCCTTATCTCTTTGTAAATAAAAAATGATGGCCTTCAATATCTCAATTTTAGTATTAATATGACTGTCAAGGAGTTCCAACTCCTTGATTTCCTCTTTCAATTTCCTAACCTTTCTAACTCAATTTTCTTTAAAGGATGTGGATGCTATATCAATTATTGGTTCCTTATCAACTTTAGTGGCTGCAAGTATCTCATAATCAGTCACATGGTGATCAAATTCCCTGTCTCCTTCATCATAATCATAATTTGGAAATTCATTTTTGTCTTATCAGCTGGGAGCAGAGATAATGAATGATTCAGATCTGGGATTTGTACTTGAATTTTTTCTCTTTAAACCATTATGTTTCCCCTTATCAAATTCCTCAAGCTTAATTATTTCTTTGTCACGAACTTGGATACTATCATTTTTTTCTACAGCGAAGCACGTTTTCATGCTTCTAGTCATTCGACACATAATGGCCTCAATTTTTCTCTTCTTATTCTACAAGGCCTCTTCTCTTCCTCCCAATTCTTGGGATTTTAATTTTCACCACCTATTTCCTTTTGTGGCTTCAAACAATTGACCTCAATTTTATCAAATTCCCTTATAATTTTCCCTCAAGTTCATCCTCTGGGTTTCCTAGGTTCAAGGTATAAAACCCTGACCTTGTTTTCCATCCTATATGTTACATTTTCTTTTTCTTCGTTGCTTTAAGATTTGGCTTCTCACTTTTCTTCTATGGTTTTGTGTTATTCTATGGTTCTACATCATTCTCAGCTTCTGCATTCTCCAATTCCTCTTATTTCATCTCTATATTTTCTAATTCAAGAATTTAATCTTCCATTTCCAATATTTTCAACCTGGAAACACTAAGCTCTGTATCACAAACCCTGTTTTTGGCACTTTTGTGTTTCGACCCTCTGACCTTTTGTTGTGTAGGTTCCTTGAAAAAATGACTTTGTATCAGGAATTGTGGTTTTTTTCCTGTAATCTGGCTTCAACTAGAATCTTAACCAACCCAAAGTGAAACAAACTCCTCTTTAAACTCTTGGGGCTACATTGTATAGATAACACCATTTTATTTAAATTTTTCAATATATAGAAATGAATATCTAATTAGCGCCCCTTAAAAAAATTCATGAGCAATCTGAGATGATAGTAAAACACAATGTCATACCTGCCTTCACCAATCACACAATTATGAAGGATAAATAAAATATCTCTATATTTCTTCTTGAACTCAAAAGTGGACATACCTTTGTTCCACTTGGTTTCCTATGTTGGGTCCTTGAGGAAGTCTTTCCAATTTGCCCTTTAATATTCTCATTCTTGAACCATTTTTCACCGCCTTGAGGTAGCCTTGTATATTTTGAAATAAAATCTTCGGATAACTGCAGCTGGAGGTTTCCAATTCGAGCTTGTTTTCCATCAAATGACTCTGCAAAAGCCTTAGTTACTTGCTTGTCATGCCCCTAAAATTTTTGTAAGAAAGGCAACCATATGACTGTTTGAAATCACCTCATGCATTTTGAATAATCTTCCAGGATTTCAATCCCAATCATTTCATGCCTTACCACAAGTCCCATGCCTCAAATTTGTAGAGTTAGAAAGAATTTTGAATAGAAAAATACTCTTATCAGAGGAAAAACGGGAAAAAAACAGGGAAGATTTGGAAAAATTACGAATGAAGAGAGAAAATCAGGTGACTTCAACTATGATGGTATCCACAATTCAAATCATGCAAACGGTCATGCCAAAATTCATTCCATTGATCCAACTTATGGAAGAACTCTTGCATGATTGGATCGCCTTATCAGTCTAATCAATCACTATGTATAATGCATGTTGAAATATATAGAGTTTTTGATATATGAGCAGGTGGATACTTATGATATGGTTTCAGAGGTATAATTAGAGGAATTCCCTAGGATTTGGTAAGAGGATACGATAGACTTTTGGAAAAACAAAGTAAATGTATATTGAATCTATGGTTTTCCCATCCTTCTCACAATTCATAATTCCAAATGCAAAAATTATTTAAAGAATTATTACCTTATGATTTTACCTACAACCTAAAGAATTTATCACCTTTGAAGTTGGAGTTGGACCATGATTGAGTTTGAATGTTGGTTATGTTGTTGAAACTAACTCGTTTATTGTTGCATATTATGGAAGAAAGTTTTGAATCTTCTAAATATTGTGAAGGTGAAGGGTGCTAATGCCAATGAAGAATGGTGAAGAATCTTGAGATAATGTTGATGTTGTTGAAGACGGTATGAAGAGCATTGATGTTGTTGAAGAATATGAAGAGTATTGATGTTGTTGAAGGTGATCTTAAAAGTGTTTATTTTACTTAAGAATATGAAGAGTACTGATGTTGTTGAAGATTATCTGAAGAGTGTTGATGCTACTAATAAAGTCTACAGAGTTGAATTTCATGACAATTTGCATGAAATTCTCAAATCGTATTAATCTTGTGTTGCAAGCTAGTTTTAAAAATAAGTTAATAACTAGCAATGGCTTGAAGAATAGCTACAGGTGACTTTCAATAGCTACTTAAAGTGTTTGTAACTACATAAAATTCTGCAATTGCGGAAATTAACCTTCTATATAGAACCATTTTACCAGTGAAGTCTAAATCTTGAATTATAATGTCTGGTATGGAGAAAATATAGCATACTACAGTAGTAAATTATGAAAACAAGAAGAAAAACTTGAACAATCCAACAACTGATACTGAATTTTCTTCTGATAACAAATCTAAAAAATATGAAAAACTCTAGAACTTTCAATTTTTTAAAATCTAAAGAGAAACAATCTATCTGGCTAAGTGTTGCAAAAAATGACTTTTTGCAAACTGACAAGAATTTTGTTGCTAAGAAATCAAGAACAAGATTTTTCTTGGATAAATCCTATGATAATTTAGAAAACTTGAATTCTATTCGTCAAATCATTGGTTTTCAAATAGAATTATTGCACAGTTGCGCTAGTAAACTAGCTTTCACAGACTGCACTTAATTTTTTTCTTTACTTTTTATTACACACACAAAGAACAGAAAAATAAATATCATTATGGGATAAGAGAAGGAGAAGAATTTCCCTTATTCACTATCTCCATATTTGGTTGTTAAAGCATATTATGGATAAATTCTTTTATATTTGAAGGCTTCTGGTATAATCTTAGTCTATGCCCCTTTATTGAAAAGGAAATTTCCTCATAAATAATTTTTATTTTAATTGATTCATTATAAAAAATTGTCTCTATCTCATATGGCCCTAACCAGCGAGTATTGAGCTTTCCTTTAAATTTTTTAAATTTAGAATCAGATAAGAGAGCCCAGTCACGTGGTTTGAATTTCTTCTTTTTTATGAATTTTTCATGCCATTTCATTATTTGTTGTTGGATTATAGTACATAGTATGTTGAAGTGCATCTTGTTGAATCTCATCCAATTCATTGATTTTTTCTAACCTATGTTGTTGTGCTTCTAAAACATCCATCCCTATATTAGATGTAAAGGCACCAATGAAACCTCTCCACCTCTCATGGAGGTAAAGTCACCAATGAAACCCCCAAAACATGATCTCTCCATAATGCTTGGTCAAGATTTGGAGGGGTTATCTCTTTGGCTCTTCCTTACATGACCTCATGTTTGGCTTCTGTGTGAGAGGAGTTTATTGACCACACTTATACGACAATTTGGTTTGACTCTCCATAAATTAAACTCCTATGTTTTTTTATTGGCCTTGGTGAGTTATCTCTCCAATCCTAAACTAAGGCCCTAAACCTAAGCTTGTTTTTTAACCCTAGAAACAAAGTCTAGTACATTTTAAGTTTAAGGTTCATTTTATTAACTGTAAGGATATGTTAGTGAAATTGATGTTATTTGAGACTCTTGCAAAAATTAAACTTATAATAAAACTAGAAAAGAAAACTTTACACTAATTATTCAATGAAAACAAGTTTAAAAAAAAAAAAATGCATGAACAATCTTTCAAACCTTGAAATGCAATTCTTTCACTTTCTGATGTAAGATGCACAATGCGACCTCTTAAGAAAATAAAAAGAAGAAATAAAAAAGATTTTTTTGTTATTTTTCCTTCAAAATTCTTTCAAGACGAGAAGAAAACAAAATCCTATGCTAATGTGTTTTTCTTTTTCAAATAACAATGCAAAAAAATGCAAAGAAAGAAAGAGAGCTAACTAGCAGAAAACTAGGTTTTTCATTTATTTTTCTTTCTACCAAAGAAAAACTAAATAAAATATGCTACAAGAAATAATTTTTTGTTATTTTGTGTTTGAAAATTACAAGAAAGAAAAAAATAGAAATATCGAACTCAAATACAAACTCAAGTTTCAAAAATGACCACAACAACAACTAGAAAATCGAGATCTTGAGAACAAGACTAGTCTTGTAGTCATGCAATCCAAGGGATAAAAGGAAGACAAATATGGATAAAAAAATTTGTTTTACAATCCAATTTAAGGCCTTAACAACCTCCCATAGGCCAAAAAATATTTTGAGACCAAACTTCCCAAAAAATACCCCCAAACTATCTAAAACAAGGCTTCAAAAAGGTTGAAAACAAGCAAAACAATCATTTTTTTGGAGGTGTACGCAATTGTCTCCACTGTAGGTCGTGTATGTACACACCTCATGTCACTGTAGGGAGAATGTATTAAGTTTTCATGTGAATTTTCCTTCTCTAGGGAACATATGTACACGCTTTGTCCTTCTACAGGGTGTGTATTTACGCGCTTTCTCCTTCTACAGATAGCATACATGACCCAACACTTACAACGTTTTTTTCCATCATATGTACGCATTTTACTCCTATGTAATGGTAGCGTATGTATGCGAATTTTTTCAAATGAAAAATAGTACACTTAGAAAACCTTGGAAAATTATGTCAAAAAACCCAAAACACAAAATACAACAGAGAGACCAAAAGAAAGCCAAAAAAGCATGGAAATCAAGAAGCAAATCCAAGAATGACTCAAAACGATAGAAACAATTTCTCAAACTAAAAATCAATCCCTAAATACTAATAGGACATAAGGAGACACTATAGCATAACAACCCCAACCTCTAGTGATCTGAAAAGAGTAAACAACCCTAATTCAGAACATGTACGCGACTTTGTCCAAGGAAATTCGTGTATGTACGCGACTATATCATCAAAAAATTATGTACACCTTTAAAAATCCTCTCAAAATAAGAGAGAAAGGACAAGAATACTCAAGAAGGAATATAAAAATTCAATATAGAATGATTAATAACGGATTAAAACATATAAAAACTTTCAAAATAAATGCAAAAAGAAAGTACCCCTAATGACCCAAAAAGGGAGAATCCCCAGTATGGTCGCCAATTCTATTACGAAAAACCAATTCCTATGGCTATGGTGTTGGTTGTGGAACCTAATTATCTCCTTGATTTATATGTAGGTATGCCTATCCCCCTTCTGTTGGGGGGGACCTACCCCCCCTACTGGGGATTCGGGAGCAGAGCCCCCGAGCGAAATGTTTTTTGGGAAAATTTCCTTGTAAAATATTGTAATTTCGTAGTCAATTTGGACCATTAATTATAAGGTCACAGATCTGATGGTATAAGTTCTATTATGGTTTTTTTTTCCAAGAAGGAAACCCTATTTTATGAGGTTATTGTATTACGACTGTGCATGAGTGTCATTATTGTACTTTGAGAGAGGATACTATGAGAGAAAGAAGAGGAAGTTAAAGCAGGTTTGTTGTAGGTTGTATTCCTTCATTTTGATGGATAATATAAAGGAAGGACTTGGCAATTTCTTTGGTGGGTGTATCCCACACTAGGTGAACCATGTACATTTGTGTATCTATTGTATTGTGTATCTTATGTGTTTTATTTCTTCATTTGTATTATTTTATTGCGCCACGATCCTGTTTTTCTAACAACTGGTATCAGAGTGAAAGGTAACTCGCAGGAAAATAGGGTTGCTCACTTGAGTGGGAGAAATGGCGTAAGATGGAAAGTTTAGGGTCAAGAAATTTAACGAAAAAAACTACCATTTATGGAATATGAAGATGAAATATTATTTATATCAAAAGGATCTACTCCTACCATTGGGCAGAATAACAAAGAAATCGATGGCCATGAAGAATGAAGAATGAGATGTTCTTGACAGAAAGGAATTAGGAGCGATACGACTGAGCCTGGCAGTGTCGATGGCTTTCAATATTTCAAAAGAAAATATAATGAAGGAGTTGATGGACGCATTGGATAAACTGTATGAAAACCATCGACACCCAATAAGGTATTTCTAATGGAGCAATTATTTAATATGAAGATGTCAGAATGTGGGTTTGTTGTCGATCATTTAAATGAATTTATTACAGTTACTAATTATCTAAGCTCTTTAAAAGTGGACTTTGATGATGAGGTCATGGCTATTCTAATCATGTGCTCATTGTGAGAAAGATGGAATGGCTTGGTCATGGTTGTAAGTCACTCTGTCTCTGGTTCAAACACTCTAAAATTTGATGATGTTGTTGGTGTTATCCTTAGTGTGGAAATGTGATGGAAAAGAACAAGTGAGACATCAGGTAATGTGTGGATCGTGGAGAACAGAGGAAGACAAAAGGATATAGGAAAGGACTCAAGGAACCATTGGAATTATAGGAAGGGAAGATCCAAATCCAGACTAGGAAATATAGAGTGTTATAATTGTGGGAAGAAAGAACATATGAAGAAAGACTGCATAGCTCCAAAGAAACAAAGAGATGGTCATCAGGAGAAAAATCAGGAAGCAAATGTAACAAGTGATGTGTTACAAGATGATTTGATTATTTCTATAGATAAAGTTTATTATTCTTGGGTAGTAGATTCAAGAGCTTCATTTCATGCCACACCCCATAGGAAACATTTTCTAGATTATGTTCAATTTTATTTTGGATAGGTTCATTTGGGTAATGATGCACCATGCAAAATTGTTGGAATGGGTAAGGTGCAAATAAAACAAAGGAATGGAAACCAATGGTTTTTGAAAGAGGTAAGACATGTTCCATGTCTAAGGAAAAATCTAATTTCAACAAGGCAGTTGGAAAGTGAAGGTTTTATATCTATATTTACAGATAAGGCGTGGAAGGTCACCAAAGGATCATTGGTGATAACAAAAGGAGAGAAGGTAGGTACAATGTATTTATGTACTGGTAATATTGACTCTTCTATATCTTTAGCCTTTACAGGAGTGGATACAACACTGTGGAATCGTAGTCTTGGAAATATGAGTGAAACGGGGATGTATATGCTTCACAAAAAAAATTTGTTTCCAAGTCTTAAACAAATTGATTTGAATTTATGTGAGCACTATGTTTATGGAAAACAGAAGAGAGTAAGATTTCTTAGAGTCGAAAAAGAAAAGAAGAGTGAAAGGTTATAGCTTGTGCATACATATGTATGGGGACCATCTCAGGTATCATCTCTTGGTGTCTCTCATTATTATGTTACTTTTATTGATGATGCAACTAGAAAAACTTGGGTTTATTACATTCGACAAAAAACTAATGTTTTTGATACTTTTAAGGAATGGAAAGCTTTGGTTGAGAATGAGACAGGAAAAAGTTTGAAGTTTCTCATATCAGACAATGGAGGTGAATATTGCAGCAAGGATTTTGATGATTACTATTCATACCATGGGATTCATATAGAGAAAACAGTACCAGGAACACCACAATAAAATGGTGTGTCGGAAAGGATGAACAGGACAATCATGGAGTATGCAAGGAGGATGAGATTGCATGTTGGATTTCCCTTACAATTCTGGGAAGATGTTATAGATACTATTGTTTATTTAATAAACATAGGACCTTCAAGCTCTTTGTATGGTGGAATTATAGAGGAGGCATGGACATGTAAAAAGGTAAACTATTCTTTTTTGAAGAATTTCGGTTGTGAAGCATTTGTCCATATTGATAAAGAAAATAGAACAAAGCTTCAGGTAAAATCCAAGAAGTGTACCTTTATTGGATACAGTGTTAATGATTTCGCTTATGGGATTATGAAGATCACAAAATCATTAGGAGTGGAGATGTCATATTCAATGAGAAGGTCATGTACAAAGATCAGTTGCAGGGAAAGAAACATGAAAAAGAAAAACCAGAATACACAGTGCTTGATGAGATCACTGAAAAGGAAATTCCAAAGGTACCAAAAAATCAAAATGTACAAAAACAAGAGCAACAAGTACCTCAAAATCCTGCAAATGTTGTTAGAATATCTACTAGGTTAAGTAGACTCCGTGAATGATACTCTCCTTCATTGTATTATTTATTGTTGACTGATTTTGGTGAACCAGAAATTTATGAAGAGGCAATGCATGTAGAAACTAAAAAGAATTGGGAGCAAGGCATGAAGGAGGAAATTGACTCCTTGGTTAATAAACAGACTTGGGACTTGGTTTAGTTGCCTGTAGGAAAACAAGCATTGTAGAATAAATGCGCTCACAGGTTGAAGGAAGAAGATGGAGGAAAAAATCAATACAAGGCTAGATTTTTTGTAAATGGGTTTTCACAAAAGAAAGTTATACATTTTAATGAAATATTTTTTCCTATTGTTAAGATGACTTCAATTAGGACTATTTTAAGTCTGATGGAAGTAGAATATTTTCATCTTGAACAGTTAGATGTGAAAACAAATTTTCTCCATGGGGATTTGGAGGAAGAGATTTCTATGCAGCAGCCCCAGGGGTATGAGGTCAAAGGAAAGGAGAATTTGGTATGCAGGTTGAAGAAGATCGTGTATGGCCTAAAACAAGATCTAAGGCAGTGGTATTTGAAGTTTGACAGGTTTGTGATAGAACAAGGTTATAGTAGATGTCATTCTGATCATTGTGTTTATTTTAAAAGGCTAGAAAATGGAAGCTATACTATCTTTCTATTGTATGTAGATGGCATGCTTGTTGCAGGTTATAATATGCAGGATATAAATGTGCTCAAGAAGAAATTATCTAATTCATTTGTGATGAAGGATTTGGGTGTTGCAAAGAAAATCCTTGGTATGAGAATAACAAGAGATAGGAAAAATCACAAATTGACATTGTCTCAAGGTGAGTATATAGAGAAGGTGTTGGAGAGGTTTAGAATGCAGAATGAAAAAATAGTTAGTACACCTTTGGCTAGCCATTTGAAATTAACTAAGGAAAAGTGTCTCAATACACAGGAGGAGATAAAATACATGTCCAGGGTCCCTTATTCATCAACAGTTGGAAGCTTGGTGTATGTGATGGTTAGCACCTAACCATATATTTCACATACAGTGGGAGTTGTGAGGAGGTATATGAACAATCCAGGTAAAGAACATTAGGAGGAAGTAAAGTGGATTCTCAACTATTTGAGAGGTATTGCTACTCATGCATTATGTTTTGGAGGTTCATACATTGTTCTACATGGATATGTTGATTTAGATATGGAAGGTGATCAATATAGCAAGACGAGCACCACGTGGTATGTTTTTATTGTAGGTGGAACAACAGTAAGTTGGATTTTGAAACTACAAAAGGTTGTTGCACTTTCAACAACGAAAGCAGAGGATATTGTTGTTACAAAGTCTAGTAAAGAAATGATTTGGTTATAGAGGTTTATGAAGGAATTGGGAAAGAAGCAAGAGTATAACAAGTTGTACTATGACATCGAGAGTGTCATTCATCTTGCAAAGAACCCAACCTTCCATTCTAAGACTAAGAATATACAAATCAGGTACCATTTCATGTGATTTGTCTTGGAAGATGGACAATTGAAGTTGGAAAATATACATACTAGCCAGAATCATGTAGACATGTTAAAAAAGGGAGTAACCAGGGAGAAACTGAGTTCTTGCACAGTTTCAGTTGGTCTTCAAGCATGAAGGTGAAAATGAGAAATTTTCCAAGTCCAAGGTGGAGTATAGTCCATCAGGTACAAAAAAAGTGGAGTTGTTGTGATCAGTCTCCAAGTGGGAGATTGTTGGTTATGGAGCCTAATCATCTCCTTAATTTATATGCAAGTATGCTTAGCCCCTTATGCTGGGGGTTGGCCCCTGAATGAAGGGCATACATGGTCCTGGGGGCATGGGGGCCAGTGGGCCCCCATCTAGGGATTCAAGGGTGGAGCACCCGAGCAAAATGCTTTTTGGGAAAATTTCCTTGTAAAATATTGTGATTCCATAATCAATCTAGAACATTCATTATAAGGTCACAGATCTGATGGTAGAAGTTATGTTAGGGTTTTTTTTTCCTAGAAGGAAAACCTCTTTTATGAGGGAATTGTATTACGGCTATGCATGATTGTGATTATTGTATTCTAAGAGAGGAGAATACAAGAGAAAGAAGAGGAAGTTACATCAGGCATGTTGTATCCCTTCATTTTGATGGATAATAAAAAGGAAGGACCTAACAATTTATTTTATGGATGTATCCCACACTGGGTGAGCCACGTATATATGTGTCTCTATTGTATTGTGTATATTATGTGTTTTATTTCCGCATTTGTATTATTTTATTGCTCCGCGATCCTGTTTTTCTAACATATGGGTCAAGGACACAACAACGCATTTCCCTAAAATACTTCTCTCATAATCTAATTAGGTAGTTAATTAAACATAACTACTTGAAATAACTAACTTTCAAAAGAAAGGAAAAAGAACATACCTGGAACCCAACGTTTGAAGTTGATCCCGCTTGAGGACTTTCTCTCCATAAATCCTTCACAACGATCCTCTGAAAATCATGCAAATAAAGAAGTATGTAACTACAAACAGGTAGTTATCCTCTAACTAACTAGATAAATCAATTCACTTTCTATGTTAGATTCAAAATAAGATACAAATAGCCCGCAGGGGTGTAGACCAATTGGCAAGTGCCGTGTAAATGGAAGGAACTATGTAAAATGAGGTCTCAAGGTCGATTCTCACCCCGATTTACTCGGAGGGCGTGCTTGCGGGCTGTGCGTTTCTCCCTAGGGGTTATAAGGC
>ML833573.1:36432-51180 GCA_009831015.1 Picea engelmannii
AGACAGAGTTACTTACAGCCATGACCAAGCCATTCCATCTTTCTGGCAATGAGCACAATATTAGAAGAGCCCTAACCTCATCATCAAAGTCCACTTTTACAGAACTTAGTTGATTAGTAACCGTATTAAATTCATTTAAATGAACTGCAACAGACCCACCTTCCAACATCTTCATATTAAATAATCTCTTCATTAGAAATACCTTATTGGATGCCGAGGGTTTTTCATACAATTTGGCCAACGCGTCCATCAAACCCTTCGTTGTATTTTCTTTTGAGATATTGAAAGCCACCGACGTTTCTAGGCTCAACCGTATCGTTCCTAGAGCCTTTCTGTCAAGAATCTCCCATTCTTCATCCTTCATGGTTGTCGGCTTCTTTGCTACTCTGCTCAATGGTAGGAATAGATCCTTCTGATATAAATAATCTTCCATCTACATCTTCCATAACTGGTAGTTTTAGCCGTTAAATTTCTCAACCCTAAACTTTCCATCTTCCGACATTGCTCCCACTCGAACCAGGAACCCTATTTTCCTGTGAGTTACCTTACGCTCTAATACCAGTTGTTAGAAAAATAGGACCGCGGAGATATAAAATAAAACAAATGTGGAAAAAAAACATAGAAGATACACAATACAAGAGAGACACAGATTTGCGTGGTTCACCCAGTGTGGGCTACGTCCACTAGAGAAATTTCCAGGTCATTTCTTTATTATTATACAGCAAAATGAAGGGATACAACCTACAGAAAAACTCGTTGTAACTTCCTCTTATTTCTCTCACAATGTCCTCTCTCAGAATACAATACTCACCAACCTACATAGCCACAATACATTTCCCTCATAAAAGAGGGTTGCCTTCTAGGGAAAAAAACCCTAACATAATCTCTATCGTTAGATCTGTGACCTTATAATGAACGGTCCAGATTTACAATGAAATTACAATGTACCCCCCCTCTGCACTCCCCCGCGTGGAAGAGTGTACATACTTCTGGGGTGTAAATACTTCATGGGGTATAAACACGGCTGAAAGTAAAAGACCTCTAAATCAGGAAGATAATAAGGCTCCACAACCAACATCAAGCTTACTTCCACGTGTACTTCTCTTGAAGTTGATGCCACCCTATACCGTCAATTAGTTGGTATCCTCTTATACTTGACTCATACCTGTCCTTATATTTCCTTTGTTGTTGGTCTTGTTTCTCAGTATATGTAAACACCCCATGAAAGACATTGGAAAACAACTAAAAGGATACTTCGCTATGTTCGTGGTACAGTTCAGTTAGGGATACATTACAATTCAAGGGGGACTCCTTTATTGGTTGGTTTCACTGATTCAGATTGGGCCAGCGACCCTGGTGACCAGAAGTCTACTGCAGGTTATGTTTTTAGCCTTGGTTCAATACCTATCACTTTGGCCTGTAAGAAACAACAGGCTATTGCACTTTCTTTAGCAGAAGCAGAGTAACGAGCAACAGTAAATGCACGTCAGGAAGCCCTGTAGCTTCGACAGATCCTTTCAGAGTTTGGATTCCAGCACCAGCATCTGACCAACCTTTGGTGTGACAATCAGAGTGCCATTAGCTCGCCAAAGACCCAGTTCAACATCAGCGTAGAAAACACATTGAGCTACACATGCACTTCATCATAAAGCTCATTCATGATCAAGTTATTGAAGTGCTCTTTTTCCCTACAGAAGATCAAGTTGCAGACATTTTCACAAAGTCTCTTACAAAAGTGAAGTTTTCCAAAATTCGATCTATGCTAGTAGTTCAAGAAGTTTTCATTAAGGGGGGATAGGCTCTAATGCCTCCTTCCTTCTCCTATTGTGTCACTATTGTAAATCCTTCAATCTTATCCCAAGTTGCTCTTAAGGGGGGATGTTAGGATATTTAGACACTTAGGAGTTAGTTAAGACCTACTTGGTCTATTGTGTCGTTAGGTAAAATTGTGTTTTCTAGTGCGTTTCTTTAGTATGCATTAGTATGCATTTGTAGTTAGGAAATTCGACAGTCACGATATGTTCCTGACATAGAGTGATCTGACGGTTCATACTCTCCTTGATCTTAATGGCCATTGATACGTGGATTAACAATCGATTGGTCCATGATCTCTATTTAAAGAGCATGGAGGGTCATTTTTTGATGATCGATTGTGAGAAACTCTCTTGTAAAATATCTTTGTAATCTTTTCCTTTGCATTAATAAACTTCTCCAACTGGTCGTGTTGGTTGGGGTCGTGGATGTTTCCTCGTAGGGGTTTTACCACATGAAAACATGGATGTGTTGATATTTGATCTGGTTATGTGAGTGGTTACTGAAGGTGTTCGTCCTTTGTTGGAATACATGTGTTGTTGAAAACCTCTTACTTCTTCTCGGTCACCAAATATTCCAGACATGTTGTCTTGTATGAGATGTACAAACTCCTTTGATGAGGGAGATAATTCTAGTTCCTCGATAGGGTTTTCTGAAAATACAATTACAGGATGACCACTGAGTAATTCGTCCTCCTGAGGTTTGGATGGAAGTATGACAACTTGTTCTGAGATTGATGGAACTTTTTCTAATTTAGAAATTATTTCTCCAACGTTTTATTTTCATTTTGTTTGTGTAGTCACAATCCTTCATGATTGTCCTCCTCTTGTAATTCTACCTACAGATTGGTTAGATGATGGTGTGGTCCTTATAGTACCATGTGATGGAGTGGGTGAATTGGTGGTTGGTGTACTCCTACCTCTAGTCAATCTACCTCTATAATCTCTATGTTTATTCATGCATTCTACTTAACATGATTTAAATGGTTGAAGAGAGACTCGCTACAGTTCTACTTATAGTGAATGTGCCCGGATTTTATACTATAAAGAAAATTTATAGTAAGGTCATCTTTGCATCTTACCATCTCTCTTCCCATGCATTCATTCCTATATGCATTTAAAATAACAAAAATAAAAGCCTTTTTGCATTTCCGTGACAACGATTCCATAAATTTCAGTCATCTCAATTAGGTGAACTCTGCTACATTAAGTCATCAATGCGAGGATCATAAATCGATGAATTGCATGCAAAGTATATGCAAGTATTATCCTATAATATATCTATTTATGAAAAAGGGAAAATTATTTATTGTTTAGCTACAAAAATAGAGTTTATGTTTAGATACAAAAAAATAGAGTAATTACTAATGATGAATAAATAGATTTGATAAAGACACGGGAACAATTCTAGACACTTAAGATCATCAATCTACTAGATAATTAACTACAATATTTCAATCATATAAGTCAATGAGAGCTCATGTAGCTAAAATAACAATCATTTATTCAATTAATTGGCGTTGTGTTGGTTTCCCTATGTAAACAGAAGTAAATGAATTTGCAAAAAATAAAAATAACCAGAAATGTAAATCACACGACTTAATAAATAAAGTAATACCAACAGTAAATTAAATTAGCAGCGCACTCCTCCTCAGGAAGTCCTCTTGTCTCGGGGAATGCTACTAGAAAAGAACGTATGAGACTGAACTTATAAACTCAAAATATATAACTCATGTATTTGTGTAGTAACCAACACATCTATATATTAATTCAAAACAACAATATGAATTTTACAATTGTATGAAATCAATAATATTTGTCCCCTAAGGGTTTTGATAATATGTATTTATACATTGCACACAAGATCACATATATCCAATTCTCACAGATCGCATAAATTGTTTTACAAAGGAAATACCACATGTGTGTTATTTATCAGATCTAATAGCTCGTGGGTAATGGATAAATTCATGATGGGATGCATGAATTTCTCTCATCTGATCTCGTACTAGTTTGATGAAGACTCGGCTCCAATAATTCACCACTCGTTCATATGTTCCCTATGTGTTTAACCTGTCTCCCCTGCTGATATAGAGGATTCTTAGCCTGAACTAATAGGTGGACGAGCTTCAAGAACTTATTTTACATCTTCTACAAGTTGGGATTCAATTCTGGGGTGTGTGTGACCCTATTGAACAATGATTCTACTGCAGAAACAATTTAGTGGCTACATAATTGTATTTGAGTTGCTACATAATCAGAGGTTATGTACAAACTCATTAAAAATAATAACTAATTAAATAAAATTACATAAAGAAAAATAGAAATGAGCTCATAATTGACAATTTACCTCTAATATCCTTCAATACACAAGTTTTGTAGCTGAGCAAGATATTTATGGAAAAAATGGGTAAAATAGGATATAATTTCGTACATACTTATAGGCTTTGGATGGAAGTTTAAGACAGAAAAGTGACAAAAGGAGTATTTTTTGAGGACTCAACAGTCCTATCATTTCATTATTAAATATGAACCAAGAGACAAAAGAATCATGTTTTTGTTCACAAAGCCATTGATACCACACAAGTTTACCATTTTCTAAACACAAGGATGCAAGAGTTCTCGTTTGTAATGTTGGTATGTGGTCTATATTGAAGAATTTGTGCATCTAAAACATCCATGTTATAGGATATTTACCATCAAAATTCCTTATATCTATCTCGGGAGTTAAGTAGTTCCTTGGTACTGAGTTGAACCCCCAATGATGTGAATCTTGGAGTGTTGAATGATAATGATTCCAAGATTCATTGTTTGTTATCTCATAATGTGTTGAAATATTTCCCATATGTGACTAACGTTCAACACTATTTTTCTCCTTATTTTCATTATTTCCTTGGATCTCCATATCCCTTTTAGGGAACGTTTGTAAGAGAATGGTTTCCATGGAATTCATGTAATTTAATAATCATTTCATCTTTCAATCCATCAATTTTTCCATTTTATATTCCATTTCCCTTTTAAATATTTCCTGCGAATATGATTAATGCAGAAGTTTCAATATATTGTCACTCATTGCATTAACTTGGTTATTCAATATAGATATCCTATTTTCGAAGTCTTCACTTTCTTCAGACGTCATGCGTGAGTTATATGGAGGTTTATCAGGAATATGAATTCTTGTGGCACCCTTTGAAATATGAAAAAATAATAATAATCCTATTTTTTCTCTTTATCACAAATTTTGAATCACCAAAAACATATCTTCCAATCAAAAGTTATGTCAATTGTAAGTTACGTACCTTTAAAACTCTAATTGGGAGATTGTCTTGTTGGCTTACCTTTATCTTGATGTATCTCTGAAATTTTGGCCCTTATGAGTATGAAATTTTGGTTTGTATTACTCTGATGTTGCTTCTCTTAAATTCCATAGGTCTGACCAAAATTTGATACGCCAAGTAAAAGTTGTGGCAACTTTACCAGAACTTGAATATTTTTTGCCCTTTATAGAGAGTGAACTTGTATGGAATTCCATGTGTTCAATATTCCATATCTGTGTATGAAAGTTTTACCTAAAATACTATGGTATGTATTATTTCCGAATAAATTGGTGGAACTCATTT
Organism: Picea engelmannii; assembly: GCA_009831015.1. NCBI lineage: Eukaryota > Viridiplantae > Streptophyta > Pinopsida > Pinales > Pinaceae > Picea > Picea engelmannii. The sequence continues at coordinate 41,864 of ML833573.1, forward strand.
TTGAATTTTGTAGCACATTTCTACCAAGGACACTTGTTTGAGACTAGTTTTAGGACTAGTAAAAAAACCTTGTTTTCCACAACATCTATTTCCAAAAATAAAAAATCTCAGAATCTAGAATTTATACCACAAGTACTTTGACATGTCCCATCAAAATATTGAAAATTTCAAAGTCTGAAACTTCACTAGAAAAAATTATAGAGAAAAATCCAAGATGACTCATCTGAGACTAATTTCAAGACTAGTAAAAAAACCCTAACTTCCATAGGATATATCTCAAATATTATAATTATCCAAAACTTGAAATTTTTACCACAATTACTTTGATATGTCTCCTTAGTATCATGAAAATTTAATAATCTAAAATGTTAACAAAAAACATTTATAGCAAAAATTCTAATATGACTTGTTTGAAGGAGCAAAACCCTAGGATTGTATGTTTTGAAACCAAATGTTATCCACCAAACAACCACAATAGTACAAAATGAGAGAGAGAAGTAAATATGCACCTTGATAAAGAGAGAATAATGAATTCGAATCCTCTTTGAGGGGGAAACCTCCTTTTACAATAGAAAAAATGTACAAGATGAGACGATACTAAAACTAGGTCTCCTTGGTATTGATATAGGAGACAAAGGGTACACTTACAATGAAAGGGTATAGCCAACAATACTAATATAGAAATAGAAATGTAACAACTTAATATCTATGGATTTACATGGGGATTTATGGTTAACATGGGGATTTTTCTAGGGCTTAACAATCATATGTCGTGATATTGAGTCTCCATTATTTTTCTTTTTCCAAAAGAATGTGCCTTCTTTATCTTCTAGTAACTTCCCTTGTTTGTTCCTTGTTCATAAATACAAAACATTTCCTATTGCAAAGTTCTTCCAAGGACTCCTCTACTTCTATAAGAACCCTATCATCTTTCAATTTTGTTTCCCTTTCTGAATTAGAAACTACCTTTTTTGCCTCTTTTAAATTTTGATAGAATTGAAGTGGAGTAGATTATCTTAAATTAACATTAAAAGGTTTCCAATCTACTTTGATTTTCCCCACAAAATCTTCCATCTTCATCCACTCTAGATTTATTTTAAAGGGACTGGCAGGTTTATCTATTGCAAGAGCTGCTTTTAACAACACATGATTATGGTAAGATTCCCCTCTAATGGTGACCCATAAGGATTCAAAAATAAAAACAAAATCGGCCAAGTCTCTTAGCAATTCTAGCTTCCTCCACTCTCTTGTTACTCTAAATGGGAGATAGCTTGGAAGATTCAATACACAAAATGTTAATTTCTTCCAATTTTCTATTAAAATATCCAAAGACATGGTCCAGTTGAGTATCAATGCCACAAGCCTCTGATTCTCCCAAGGTGAAGTTCAAGTCCCCCCTCGTCATGACCATTTTTTTTTTAACACTATCCATTTTTTAAGAATATATACCAATGGTCTATCCTATCCATATAATACCATAAGAATTCAACAATGTGATATCTTTCCCCAATTCCAAAGAGAAAAATGAGGTCCCTAGTCCTATAGAAAATGCCCAAGAATTTGTGAGAGTGAAGGAGCATTTATTCCATCCAGTCACATTCCCACCCGATCTCCCAATGGAATCCCTCTACAATTGAGGGTCAAAAACATCATTTGGAACCCTTGAAGGGGGCATTTGATTTAAGATCCCCAATTAAGGATAGTTTTTTTCCATAATTAAATTATGAGGATGGTTGTTTATGAGCCATAGGAATGAAATGATTCCTTACCCTTTGATTGGGTTTTGGTATTTTCTCTTCAAGAAAGACTAAACCCCCTGCCACCTTCCCTATAAAATCAAGTGTTACTTTGCTTCTATGTCTTAAATTGTACTTCACCAGTTCCAAGGGAATGGAGTCTTGTGTTATGTTTGGGTATAAAATCACTAAAGTATTTTAGATCTTTGGATCCAACCTCATTTCCACATGAACCTAAAAATAGAATTTTCCAAGTAAATACTTTTATTCACAGAGTGAGACTAAAGCATCTTACCTAGAATTCCCTTATTTTCCTTGTTGTCACTAACTACACTCTGGTTAGGTTCTTTGACCTAGCCAATGTTTGTGTTTCAAGAATTTTATATCAACATTCTTGATCGAAGGCCATTCAAGGTCACTTGAACCCCTACATATTATTTCCTACTCATGTTCTGGATTGTTTCCAATTCCAATGTCTCCAAGCCTTTCATATACTTCCTTAGAACCCAATTATTTCTCATACTTGGATAATTGAAATTTACAACAAGGTTCCCATAATAGTGGTGACATCCCTTCATAATCCATATTGAGACAAAAAAATACCAACCACCCTTCTAATATCCATCAACTTCGCCATACCTTTTCTCACCTCCAGCCCTACCAAGATTCTATGCATTCCATAATACCTAGTCTCTTGGAAGAATAAGTCTACTTTGTAAATTTAGCTAAAGAGTTACCAATTTTTTTCAACACCTCCTCCAACCATAAAATCAATGGAAATCATGGAATATGAATCCATACCAGAATAATTTTTTCACTAGCTAACCGAGCATCAAATTATATGTTCCATTTCTTCAAGAATAGGGATTGATATCCCCACTTCCAACGCCTCTGCAATATTATTTTACTTCTTTGATCATTTTAAAAACCTAAACCAACCATCATTTTACTAGAATCAAAGTGCATGGAGAGGCCTCCACTACTGGTTCAAACATTATCTTGGTCTAGTTCTTCAAATCCTCACTACTCATTCTCTTTTCAAGAAAATTTCCTACCAACACTCGATTCCCCATTTCCATAATGTTGTTGAGTTTAGTTTTTCCACCAAGGCTCAGGCTAATTTCCTCCTGATTCTTTTTGATACATTTATGTCTCTTTATATTTCTTAATGCCTCATGAGACTAAAGGCCTACCACCTCCAATTCTAAGAATGGGGCACCACTCAATAATTTCAGATCCAACATAGTGCCCATAAAACTGGAACTGGAAACACAATCATGTTGATCGATAACACAATTGCAAAGGAAATCAATATGTTGATAGGTGCCATTCAATGTGTTTTTATATTCATACCTAGAGTTAACCATCTTCATCCCTACAATTAGGGTTGATGGATACATAGGATTGGATTCGTAACTCCAAGCATGATGAAATATGATTAAGTAGTTATGGTCCTTGGTTTGATCACCAAGAACTCTCGTCACCCTATTCATCATTTTTCCCAAGGTTATGAAATACTATACACTCAATTTCCTATTCCAACTCACCCATAATCACCATGGTGGCCTCCTCCAAGGGCTTAGATCCTAGGTGGTGTAGCTTGTTCGAATAATTCCATGCATCCACACGACCTACAATAGGGTTGGACCAAATTTATTGACCCTCGAATGGATCATTGGTGAATTCGATAGCTTTCTCCTCATACCCCATTATATTGTCCATGTGTTCTAAGTCTAGCATCAATAGTGATAATTTCACCCTATTTCCACCTTATCTACTCTTACTGACATCCTACTATGGAAACCCCATCCTCTCACATCTCTCCATCAACATTCATTCATAAAATTTAGAGATTTATTTATTTATTTACTCAAATAGAAAAATATGTATGAAAGATTGAAATGACAAGGAAATCCTCTCACTCTAAAAATTATAGTTTCCCACTGAATTCTTGTGAGTTAATTGGGCCTTACAATCCTCATTTTGAGATCCATGTTTTTTGCAATCTATTATCTAGAGCCATGAGCTCTTGGCATCTATGAGTGGGGAATTGTTTGTTGGCATTCTACTCAAATCCTAAAGTCGTGATGAATTAGGAATTTGAGTAGTCAACTAAATAAAAATCCATGTTGAAGAATCTGCAAGTGTAATACAGAGAGATTTGCTTCTCCTCAATCATTGTATGCAAGGTGTTTCCCAACAACAAAAGTGTACCATTCCCTTATCAAAACCCTAGCCTATCATAACTTATGAGATTACTCACATAAATTATGAGAGAGAGAAATTATGGTTGGCATGGAACCCTAATCGTCACTGCATGATCATGGATAAAGGCATAAAGCCTACCACTTTTCAATGTGCATGAGTTTGCTTGTCCATCATTCACATATCCTTCCCCAACATGAAACCTCGATGTATCCATGGCCTCATGAATGGATTTTATTCTATGTCCATATTTATAGAAAACATGCTACCAAAGCATCCAACTAGTAATTAGGACACTGCTAACAATTCCATGACCAAATAGAGCAAAGCAGGGCACCATTAAAACTAGAAGAAAATCATGGAATAATTACATAGAAAAAACAAGACAACCTATTTCACAAAATCAAAGACCAACCTTCCTGCCATTGACATATGGAAAACAAAATGAATTTTTGATTAGAATATTCACACCCACACACACATATACGTAAAAACACTATCCAATATCCTTAATAATCCATAAAAAAAAAGGGTGCATAAGTACATATAAAAAAATCCATCAAATTGTGCTACGTGACTATCCAAGAACATGCACTATTATTGACCCACCAATAAAACTATATCATGATATATCCATGCACTATTAAAATATTTCACATGATGAGGCCCATTTGTGATAAAGATCCTTATACATGGCCTTATTAATGTTGATCAATTCCCCATTATTAGTTGGGACTATGGTTCACTCTGGGAGTTCATCTAAATATTTAATGGTAGGTTTTCCATCAACAACTAGTAAAGACAAAATACCCTACTAACCATCCAAACAAACATTAACATCAACATGTAAGTGTTTGAATAAAAAAACCATAACTAGACCACAACTTCAAGCTTCAACCATGTATGTATGAAATACTTGATATCAAGTAGAAATGTGTATATATTTCATAAGGAATGAGTGTTAAAAATATGATCAAGGTAAAAATAATACAACATGGGAAGATGAAACCTATTGGAAAGAATTTTAACATATGACTCAAACTTCCTCCATACAACATTACTCCTTTTAGAACTTGTTTTCATATTTATAAGACACAATAACCATGACTATGTAAAACAATATCCTTAAATTAATAAGTCATCCAACCAAACATTGATATTTAAATTGTTGTGGATATTCCACTGGACAGTTCGTCACAACATATCTAACAAAATATGAAAATCTTTATTGTGAAGGTTAATTTCCTTTAGATCTCAGATTCTTTAATTAATGGTTTTATTCTCAAAATGTATGAAATAGCTAAAATATGAAAAAAAGGGAACATAATAAATACTCACACACCATCCACAAATAAATACAAGATATAACTTGGGAAACCCAATATGGGAGAAAACCCAGCTAGAAGGTGAGGCCGCTCTTCTCTCTTTTCTTCAAATGCAAGTACAAAGAAAGAGGAACTCTTCTATGAAGTTTCCTTTGACATTGTGGCCTATATGGCTGATACAAAATCTCTCCTCTTCTATTATGCTCTCAAAATACCACTCCTAGGTGCTCTGCTCAACTATGGAACAAATACAGAGCTAAAGAATGGAACCATTTCTCCTCCTAGAGGCTTGGTATTTAACATAGCCTGATAGTCGTTTAGGGTTAGGGTTTTGACTTCCTCAACCCTCAATTGTGATAAGGTTTTGAACCTTCTCTATTCTTCTTGAAATTACTCACGTGGCTATCCCCATATGCATGAGTAACAGGGGATGACTTGGCATCCCCTAGTACCATGCTGATCAAAACAGTAGGTCAACTTGTTGGAAGCATAACTTTCGCATACGAACTCCAATTGAGGCATTTGATGCATTGTTGGAAAGGTCTCAGAGTGTAGAATATGGAATATTCCTCCAAATTTACGAAGTAGGTACATAAAAAGGTCATTTTATGCATCTAAATGGTTCTGGAATATTTCAGATGGTTTCCAACCTAAATTTTTCAAATTAGGACTTGCCATGAAAATGACCCTGCAAGTTGATCCCTCCATTTTTTTCCACCTTGAAAGCATCAAGAGAGATGAAAAATAATAAAATGATCCAATACATATCATACCTTCCCATTTAGGGATGCTTTGGTACCTAAAGTATTTACTAAATGAGGTGAGTAAATTTTTCCTCTACCTTCTCCTTGGAGTACCACTTTCATTTTCCTAGAAGTTGTCATTTCAACCCAATATGCCAAAGTTCTTGATACCCTTGTCTTGTAGTTCTAGACCTCTTATGAAAAATAGTTTATTCTTCCACCTCTGCCTAATCATATGGTGCTAAGTCCTCTATGGAAGACATGACCTTCTCCTCCTGATTCAACATGGAAGGCTCATAGAGTTTGAGATTATCCATGCTCACTATTGAGTATATGCACATGTATGGGGGTAGACTGACTCTATAGGTGTTATCTCCCACCTTCTACAATATCTCTAAAGGTCTATACCATAGATCTGTGATATTCTTACTGGGACCCTGTAGTCTTTCACTTTTTAGTCATAACCAAATTCTATCTCCCACTTTGAATGACTTCTCGGTTCTATGTTGATCATGCATGGCTTTGTATTTTTTCATGTGACTTCTTCAATGTCTCCTATACTTGCAAATGTATTTTCATAATATTCTCAACAAATTTTTCTACTCTCAATGCATCTCTTGTGAGGTCCTCCCTCACTCCTCCTTTTTTTCCATAAACAACATCCAAGGGTGAAGGTGGAAAATATTCAAATAAGTTTAAAATGATGACTTACCAATAGAAATGTGGACTGATCTATTATAAGAGTGTTGTATATAAATCATGTTTTCATCTCAGGTATTTAGATGCCTCTTATTGTAACCCCTTAAAAGTTTCACCAAAGTCTCGTTGACTACTTCCGTATTTCCATCTATCTATGGATGGAATGTTGTAGATCTCTTCAACTTAGTGTCAATATCCTCCCACAATGTAGTCCAAAATGTACTGAGAAATATGGTATCCATGTTTGAGATGATGCTCCTTGGTATCCCAAAGTGCACGCAGACTTGTTCAAATAACATGTTTTTTGCTCCTTGTCCTTTGATGGTGTTTTTACAATGCATGAGAATGCACATCTTGTTGAACCTGTCAACTACCACACATAGATAGTCACATCCCTTCCTAGTTGTTGGTAAACCTCCCACAAAATCCATGGTAATAATTTCCCAAGTTTGAGTGGGTACATGTAAGGGATGGTATAGACATTTCTTCTTGTTACTAGGCTTGTTGATACAACAAAGTATACATCCTCTAATATATCGCGCTACATATTCTTGCATTTCGGGCTAGTACACATACCTATGTAAGTTGGAAATTATCTTCCCAATGCCAAAATGTCTTGCAACCTTGGAGGTGTGGGCCTCTTTGATAAGTTGTAATTGTTCACCTTTAGGGACATATAGCTTGTCAAGCTTGTAGAGTAACCCATTCTAGAAATGATAGTCAACCTTTCCATCAGCTTATTCTATATGAATTTGGCCCTGTAGTTATTGAAACACCTCCTTGAAGTCCTCATATTTTGTGTATGCATCTCTATATGCATCAGGGGTAAAAGGTTCCATGTGCATCAGAGTTCCCAAAGTCATGATATTGGATGTGGATGGCCTTGAAAGCATGTCTACCAACCTATTTGTATTTCCCTTCTTACACTTGATGACTAGATGAAATTGTTGTAAAAACCCCGTCCACTTGTAATGTTTGGTTTGTTGTACCTTACTTTGGATCCGCAAATACTGTAGCAACTAGTGATCTATGTGGATAATGGTATCCTTTCCCATCAAATAGTGCTTCCACTTCTTGACATCTTGAACCAACACATAGAGTTCCTTGTCATAGGTAAGGTAGTTGAGAATTGACCCATGAAATATTTCATAATGATATCATACATGCCTTCCTCCTTGCATTAAAACTACTCCCATGGCATACCCGCTCACATCTATCTCCACTTCGAAAGGATTTTTCAAGTTTGGTAATGCGAGAACTGGTGCTTGAATGATCTTTCTTTTCAAATCATTGAAATCCTTCTATTGATTCTTCCCCCCACTAGAAACTCTTACCACTCGTTGTTACGGTGTGGAGTGGTGTAGCTACCATTGAAAATGAAGATATGAACTTCCAGAAGTACTATGCTACCCCCAAAAAACTCCTAACTTTAGTGATATTCATAGGAACTAGACATTTCATGATGGCCTCCATCTTTGTGGGATCTATCTTGAGCTCCCCTCCATCGATCACATACCCCAAATACACCAAAGACTGTTGAGAAAACTCACATTTCTTGAGATTATCTAGCATTTGGTGCTTCTTCAAAGCCTCTAACACCTGGATGATATGTGATATGTGATCCTCCCAGGTAGCACTATAAACCAATATATCATCCAAATAGATTATAACAAATGAATCTAGATATGGGTGTACATCATTCATTAGTCTCATAAACGTGTTCGATGCATTACATAGACCAAATGGCATGACCAACAATTCATAAAAAACTTGACACATACATGGTGGTATCCTGATTAAGATACAACTTGTTGAAATATTTTGCATGTTGCAACTGGTCTAATATATCATCGATCCTGGGCATAGGTTATCGAATTTTTAGTGTAATCTTGTTTAATGCTTTGTAGTCGATACACATTCATTGATTCCCATCCTTCTTCGGTAATATTATGATAGGTGAACCACAATGTGAGATGCTTGGTCGAGTCACACTCTACTCCAACAGCTGCTACAACTGCTTCTTCACTTCATTTTCTTCTAGAATGGACTATCTATATAGTCCAATATCTAGCAATGGGGATTCTGGCAATAATTTTATTCCATGCTCTACTTCCCTCTTGGATGGTGTCCTTTTAGTTTCCTGGAACACTTCGTTGTATGCTTGTAGAAACTCCTCCATATGATGTTTTTTCTCTTTAACACACCCCTCCAGGGATTCCTTTACTCTTATCAACTCATCCTTAATTTGATTTTATCTTAAGAAAGGAAAAAAATATTTCTTTTTGGAACTAATCAAATTCTTGGCTTGGTTGGCACTTACTAGTGAGATCTTTGACTTTCCTTTATGCCCGTTGATGATGCAGGACTTCACATCTTTGATTTTTTGGTATTGGTTGGCTCTCCACATGAAGATTACATTCCTCATATCCATGTAGGGGTTTCCAAACACTACTCCACATACATCAAGGGGTACTATGTCCAATTCCACTTCATCAATAAAATCAACACTTACAACAAATTTAATCTTACACTATTTCTTTACCTTGATCACTATATCCTTGTTTACCGATCCATATTATATTGAGAACGAAATTAGATACAAAAAAAAA
>ML833573.1:54653-87546 GCA_009831015.1 Picea engelmannii
AGCCAATTCATTTGCGATGAAGGATTTGGGTGCTGCAAAGAAAATCCTTGGTATGAGAATAACAAGAGACAGGAAAAATCGCAAACTGACATTGTCTCAGGGTGAGTACACAGAGAAGGTGTTGGAGAGGTTTAGAATGCGAAGCCCCCGAAGCAAAAATTGCCTTGTAAAAGTATATTGTAATTTCATTGTAAATATGAACCGTTCATTATAAGGTTGCTGATCTAACGATAGAGATTATGTTAGGGTTTTTTTCCCTAGAAGGCAACCCTCTTTTATGAGGGAAATGTATTGCGGCTATGTAGGTTGGTGAGTATTGTATTATGAGAGAGGAGACTGTGAGAGAAAGAAGAGGAAGTTACAACAGGTTTTGTTGTAGGTTGTATCACTTCATTTTGCTGGATAATAATAAAGAAAGGACCTGGCAATTTCTCTGGTGGACGTAGCCCAAACTAGGTGAACCACGTAAATCTGTGTCTCTCTTGTATTGTGTATCTTCTGTGTTTTGTTTCTACATTTGTTTTATTTTATTGCTCCGCGGTCCTATTTTTCTAACACTTGACTCCAGACTAGAAGGGAGAAGGGGTTGGTTTACAATCGTCCATGTGAAAGTGACGAAGAAGGTCACAAGCATACTTAGACTGGGAAAGAAAAATTCCTTCATTGGTTTGAAAAACTTAGAGGCCAAGGAAATAGTGCAAAAAGCCTAAGTCTGTCATTTCAAATTTCGTCTTAAGGCTGGTTTTCACATGGTTTAAAAGTTTTGAGTCACTACCAGTAAGGATAAGGTCATCAACACAAAGGACAATTATTATGAGATGGCTTCCTACTCTTTTGGTATAGACATTAGGATCATAATGGCATCTAGAGAATCCAGTGGAAATAAGAAAGCTATCCATTTTGGCATACCAAGATCGGGGAGCTTGATTGAGATCATAAGGAGATTTCTTGAGGCGACAAACAAGGCTTTGTTCTATGTATATTTATTCTTGCAAATATCCATGCAAGAAGGCGGATTTAACATCCATCTGATGGACCTCCCATTTATGTGATACAACAAGGGAAAGAACAAGGTGGATGGAATTCATTTTTGCTATAGGGGCAAAGGTTTTATTATAGTCAATTCCTTCAACTTGGGAAAATCCTTTGGCAACTAACCTAGCCTTGTGTCTTTCAACACTTCCATATGATGCATACTTAGTTCTGTAGACCCATTTTCATCTAACAAGTTTTCTTCCTTTTGGAAGAGGTACAAGATCCCAAGTATCATTTTCCATTAAAGAATGATACTCTTCATTCATTGTTGTATCCCAATATGGATGAACTGAAGCTTCTGAAAATGTCTCTGGATCATGAGTTTTTGAAACTTGAGCCAAAAGAGAAGAGGCTCGCTGGAACTGTGATCATGTCTTACGTTGATATGAAGGATCACCAACAAGATCACCAGCTGCTTCTCATGTTGAACAGACCCATCTTGGAAGCGGTGGAGCTGTTGTTGGTTCAAGTTCAAAGGGCTCATCTGGAGGAGGGTGAGAAGGAAGAGGTGGATTTTCATCTTCACTGTCATTATTTGAAGAAGAACCCAGATCATAAGAAGACACAAATGCTGAATATGGATCGCAGGTTGAAGAAGGCACAACCGTCGAATTAGGCTCGTAGGCCAAAGAAGGCACAAATGTTGAATTAGGATCGCAGGCTAAGAGATTTTCATCAAATTTAACATCTCTTGTAATAATAATTTCATTACAATGTGATTGAAGAAGTCTGTAACCTTTGACATCTTTAGAATAACCAACAAATATACACTTCTCACTTTTAGGCTACAATGCTTTCCTTTTCTCATCAGGAATGTGAGCCCATGCTATACTACCAAATACACGGAAGTGACTTACACTTGGTTTAATTTTAGTCCAAGCTTCTTTCAGTGTTATATTTTAAGAGCCTTTGTGGGAGTGAGATTTACTATGTAATTTGCACAGTTGATGGCTTCCGCCCAATACTTTAGACTTAATCCCTTAGATTGGATCATACAATTAGCCATTTGTTTTAATGTGTGGTTCTTTCTCTCAACAACACCATTTTGTTGTGGTGTATATGGAACAATGTGTTGCATTTGGATTCCCTATGTAGTGTAGTAATTTCTAAAATTATTGTTCACATATTCACCTCCATTATATGTTCTTAACCTTTGAATTTGATGTTTAGATTGATTTTCTACAAAGGCCTTGTAGGCCAAAAACTTGTCAAAAGCTCTGCTCTTAAGTTTTAATAAGTAAACCCAAGTACGTCTGGAAAAGTCATTAATGAAAGTTAAGAAATACTTGCACCCAGAAAACAAAGGAGAAGAAATTGGACTGCACAAATCACTATGAACAAGCTGCAAAGGACCTGAGGCATGCCAAGAGGCACGGTTTTCAAAACTGTCCCGATGATGTTTGACGAGAACAAAACCGACACAAACACCATCTTTGCATGAAACGAGAGGAAGACCAGTCACCCTCTGTTGATTACATAGTTGCTGCAATGAGCGATAGTTTAGATGACCTAACTGCTCATGTCAAAGTTTGCTCAAGTCATTGCTATGAGCAATAAAAACTGATGAAAAAGATGATGACCCAAAGTTTTCAAACTTGTACAACCTGGTAATATCATCATCAATTCCAGTTGCAAGAACATGATAAGGATCTTTTAGATCCTTGATTACAATTTGGTGAGGTGAAAACTCTATGGTTTTTCCTTCACCTGAATGAGTGATTTGATATACCGCTGATAGAAGGTTACAAGAAAGACTTGGAACACATAATACATCATTGAAATGACCATTTTCTACTTGTACTGTTCTAGATCCTTCAACACTAAGAGATCTATCATCACCAATAAATATTTTCTTGGTGTTACATTCATTTAGAGTAGAAAATATGTCTCTATCCTTAGCCATATGATAAGATGCTCCAGAATCAATAAGCCACTTATCAGAAGTAGAAGTAGAAGGTGTATTGAAGGAGAAACCAGAAGCATAAAGTGCATGTCCATGAGAAGAAGAAGAAGTAGAATCAATATTGATGTTGTGCTTCTTCATCGTTGCTTCTAAATTTGCCATCTTCTTCAAACATTTGGACTCATCATGTCCATCTTTTTCACAAAAGTTGCAATGTCTCTTAGTATTCTTAATTTTATATTTTTCTCCTTTGTCTCCATTAGGAGCAAAAGCTGTCCAAGTGGGTTTGGGACCCTTATATTGCTTGTTGTTGTGGCGAGGATGTTGCTTTTTGGGATTCTTGGGTTTATCTTTTTGATAGACAACTAAGGCTTTGCTGGAGGTATCTGTAGTGTTGATCAGTACAAGTTGTACTAGCTTATCTTGCTCTCTAATCAAAGAATCACAAAAGTTCTCAAGACAGGGTTTTTGATAAGTTTCCCCTACAGCCTCTTATATGACATAAAAGGTAGATACAAACACAGAATATGCATTACCTAGCTTAGAAAGAATAGGATAGATGCAATGATCTTCGTCTATCTTTATCTTACATTCTTCACACAAAGTTCTGAGTGTTTTAAACTTAGATAGATAGTCTTCAATGCAAGAAAAATCACTTGGACTCAAAGTTAGTACTTGATTTTCTAACTATTGTGCTCGGATAATATTGTGTTTACCAAACACAGATTTAATCTTCTCCCAAGCTTCTTTGGGTTTATCAATTGATTGAAGGTGGAACCTTAAATTAGGAGAGATGGACATTCTGATTAACCCACGTGCTTCGTCATTCTTATTATCTCATTTGGATTTCTTATCAGCATCAGTAGGTGTTGTTTCCTTTCCCAAGGTAATCCGGTACAAGCCTTTACTTCTTAATAAATCCTTCATATAGGATTTCCATTGGAAGTAGTTGGTGCTGGTAAGTAAGAGATTACTTGTAGAAGTCATATTAAATTTGTAGATAATACTGATTTAAAAATTGAAACTGATGATCTGAATGGAAAGAGCTCGAAACATTATGCGGTTTTAAAAAAAACCGACACTGAAAACGAACTTCGGATGTGACAGTTATGCCCTGTTTAAAAAAAGGCATAAACGGTAACCAAAGGACCACGTGGTAGTGTAAGTTGCTTTATGAAGTGACCCACTTTTATAAATAGAAGTGGGGCTCACTTTTTACAAAGAAAAGATGCATGCAAAATAAATAACTCTAAAATAAAATATTAAAGCTACATATAGTGATTCAATTTTATACTTGAAGTGAAATCCACTTTAAAATTTTAGCATGAACTTTTTCAAAAAAAATAACAAAAGAGAGACTTGAACTCAAGACCTCTTACTTAATAAGGAAAATTTTAACCAAATGGTCTAGCAAAACATATTGTAATGTTCAGAAGGAGGATTAGGGTTGTTGTTATTGTTATTGAAGATAGCCTTGGAGAGCGTGCTAAAAAAAACTCTTTTCACACAAGAAATTTTTTTCGCTTTTCGATGACAACAAGGGTTAGATCTCAGTTAGCTTACCCGAAAGATGCACCTTTTCCTATCTGTTTCTGATTTTCTGAGATCGCACATGGAACGGGGCAAAGAGTATACGCAGATAAAAAAAGAGTAGAAACTCATAAATAAAAAATACAAAACCGAAATAAAACCAAAATACTTCTTTGCAAAAAATTCAAAAAATGCGTATTCAAACTTTATACCTTCGGATTTGACTGTAATGGTCGTATCTTGGGCAAACAGAAACCTTTTCGAGTGAAATGAAAAGTGTTCCTGAATGAAATGAGTGCTACGGACGCAATGGAACAATCGTCTCAGGCCAAAAATGTACGTAAATGATAGAAAATGGAGATGAGGCAACTCGGCTTCACGATCTCGATCTACAACATGAGCGGGTCTTCAAACAAACTTTGATACCATGTTCGAAAACATAGGTATTCCAATAGAGGATGAACACATTAAATAACCACTCACATAACCAGATCAAAGATCAACACACTGATGTTTTCACGTGGTAAAACCCCTACGGGGAAACATCCACGACCACAACCAATGCGACCACTTGGAGCAGTTTATTAATGTAAAGAAAAAGATTACAAAGAGATTTTACAAGAGAGTTTCTCACAATCGATCATTGGCAAATGACCCTCCATTGTATTTAAATAGATATCATGAACCAATCAGGTATCAAGCCATAGATCAATGGCTTTTAAGATCGAGGAGAGTATGAACCGTCGGATCACTCTATGTCGGGAACATATCGTGACCGTCGAATTTCCTAACTACAAATAAATACTAATGCATACTAAAGAACTAGAAAACACATTTTTACCTAACGACACAATAGACCAATTAGATCTTGACTAACTCCTAAGTGTCTAAATATCCTAACAAGAGGACCTATAGGTGGAGAGGAAGAAAGACAAGAAAAACCAAAAAGAGAATAAAGTCCAGAGGGTACATGCACACCAATTGTAGAGGATGAATTTGGATTCCCAATTTTGGATCCGACAGTTGTAGTCCAAATGAAGAAATACCACCTTCAACATTTCCCAACTTTCATGGTATGATAATTGAAGACCCATAAAATTTTATTTTCGAATTTGATGCGTTAAGTCACAACTATGATTATTCTTCTACACTAAAAAATTGAAGTTGTTTCAAGCCACTCTTAAGGATGTTACATTACATTGGTTTATGGGTTTGGGAACAAATACTATAAAAACATGGGATGAGATGAGAAAAATGTTCCTTGTAAAATATCATGATTATTGTAGAAAATGATAAACGAGAGAGGAAATATTTAAAATGAGACAAAAAGAAGAGGAGATCCTTGAATATTACTTATAACAATTTCATTATACGGTTAAAAGAGCAAGGAAAAATCATCTAGATTTGGACACTCTTAAAGTCATTTTACTTCGGGGAATTATAGATGAATGGATTGATGTGTTAAATTTAATGGGTAAACGAGATATTTCTCACCTAAACTATCCATAAATTTGTGACTTATGCAAGAACATCTCTCAAGGAAAGTCCAAATATGGTAAGGGACCTAGGGATCCCATCTCTAGAGTCAACAAATTAGCCACTGATGGGGTAAGTAGAGCAGAGATTGACAATTTATTGGACAATTTTAAAACATATATTCTCAATACTCTTGGTTCTCAATTAGACACATTAAAAATTAAGAAAAATAAAGAGGTATAGAATGCAACAACATTAACTATTTATTGTCCAAAATGTAGAAAAAGACATACTTTAAAAGAATGTATGTTAGATAACATTGAAATTTGTGGTATATCTGCAAATAATCATGCCACAGAAAGTTTCCCATCTTTACTAGATCTTAAGGTAGCCTACCAATAGAATCTAGAAGATACAAAGAAGTTGTGTTTTGTTGCACCAAAAATACCTTGGCAACCAAGGACTTCAGGTATATCTAAATATCCCTCTCAACAATCCAATCCTTATTATTCTCAACAATACTCCCAACAGAATTGGACCATTCCTATGCATTAGAAATCATGGCCACAACAACAAGTCCAAAATCAACCTTGGAAACAAGGTTGGTGAGGACCTGCCTATGGGACCATGTCCACTCCTCCTTATCCTATGTAGTAGTAATACACCTAATACCCTTCACAAAAATATAATCCCCCACAAGTCCAAAAATCATACTCCAATCAGCCACCACAACCACAAATTTATAGCTTCAATTACCATCAAATCAACCTCCAAGACCTACCCAACTACTCACACAACTTGTTTCTAACCCCAATAATAAAGTAGCTCAACGCGCTTACAACGATGAGTTACAATTTTTCCCACTTACATGATTACTTCTCTTGGTTCAAATGGCATTCATCTTAGATCATGAAAATTACTTAATCATGATGCTCCTATTATTATTGAAGAACTAATAGAAGAGGAAACTCCTAATCAGATAAATAATAATGATAGTCCTAATGCAATAACTCAATCTTCTTCGTCTATAACAAAATCAATCATAACAATCTAGTACTCCACCTTTCCCAAAAAGGTTGGCATTAGAAAAGAAAATTAGTCAATATGGATATGATTTATTAGATGAGTTAAAGAATGTCTGTATCAGAATTCCATTCTTGCATGCAATCAAATACATTCCAATTTATGCTAAGACAATAAGGGAATTGTGTATAAAGAAAACAAGAAGGAAAAAGAAATACCCACAAACAATGCAAGTTATTGGTAAACCGACATACCTTATGTCGGGTATAATTTATATGCAAAAACATGTTGATCCTGGTAGCCCCATTGTAAGAAATCATATCAACAATGTTGCAATAGAAAACAAATTAATAGATCTAGGAGCAACAATAAATGTAATGACAAAAGGTACCATGGACAAATCGAAATTGTCTAATCTCCGTAATAAACCCACAATTTTACAATTAGTTGATAAATAAACAATAAAACTAGAAGGTGTATTAGAGGATATAACAATTTCCTTAGATTCTTGGGAGTACCTTGTAGATTTCATGGTTTTACGGTTGAAATCTAACTTAATCTTAGGCACCCATTAATCTTAGGGAGGCCTTGGTTAGCTACAACTGACACCTTTATCAATTCTAGATTAGAGGACATGAAAATTGCACATGGGGATTCAATTAAGAAATTTAATTTATATCCACCTGCTAAAGCTTTAATTGAATCATAATTTACACAATGCTTTCAAGGTACAAATAATGATGAGGAAGTAGTACAACCTATTTTAACTATTGACTAAGATATGAATCATAAGAATGATATCGAGGAAAATCAAATCATTAATTTTATTAATAATGCTTGTTTTACTCAATATCATGGGGGGCAACATATTTTTTGTCATAAGCATATCTTGGACAAAGATTTTCAAGAAAATTGTAGTATGGATACTTTATCAACAATTTCAGGTTCAATGTCTTCTGTTAAATCAATATCAAAATCAAGTAACGTAGTTGTTGAAATTTATCAAGGAAAAACTCTAAATATCAATTCTAAACTTCAAGAATTTCAAAAAGAGAAATTAATAAAAAAGCTACAGAAACATTATGGTGCATTCACATGGGAATACAGTGATATGCGTGGAATCCACCGTAATACATGTATTCATCATATTTATATAGAGGGAAATTCCAAACCTATCAATGTTATAGTTTCATTTGACACCACATATGTTCATGATGACTCATTGGCCTCAGTTACATCCCTTTTCCTGCTTGTAGGAGAAAAATCCCCCTTTTCCTCCCTAAAATATCTTAAAAATCCCATTTTCCTTATGTACACGAATCTCCTTAAAGAAACTCACATACATATGTGACTTGCTAATTAAAACCCACGTACATGTTTAATTGGCTCAAAAAATAATAAATCCCGACATTTCAAGTGGAGTTGATGGGTTTTGTAGGTTCCTGACCTCCTGTAGCATGTTCATAACTACTCCAAATGTCAAAAGGGATTATAAAAGAGAGCCTTGGGATGGAGGAAAATCATATCAAATGTATGCAACCTTATGCTAAAAGTTTCCTTATATCCCCACAAGCCCATGTTTCCCTATATTTATGATAATTTCTTCCCCCCTTGAAAACCCTTTTTTATTTTTATTTTTTTCAGGATTTGTGTTTCCCTTTATCTCGTCGGGAATAAATCCATTGCTTCCTTGGACCCACTGGAATACAAAAATTTGGAGGTAGTTCTTGTCATGTTAGGCCTTGAGTGGAGGAACTTGTAGCCTAGTTCCGGGATCGTGTCATAACAGTTACAGATTTTAACCAACTCCTTTTGTTGTTATCAATAAAAGAACTCTCATTCTTGTCCACTTCTCTTTGTTAATTCATTATTTTTAGGAGATTATTTGTATCTTATTTTGAATCTAACATAGAAAGTGAATTGATTTATCTAGTTAGTTAGAGGATAACTACCTATTTGTAGTTACATACTTCTTTATTTGCAGGATTTTCAGAGGATCGTTGTGAAGGATTTATGGAGAGAAAGTCCTCAAGCGGGATCGACTTCAAACGTTGGGTTCCATGTATGTTCTCTTTCCTTTCTTTCGAAAGTTAGTTATTTCAAGTAGTTATGTTTAATTAATTACCTAATTAGATTCCGAGAGAAGTATTTTAGGGAAATGCGTTGTTGTGTCCTTGACCCATATGTTAGAAAAACAGGATCGCGGAGCAATAAAATAATACAAATGCGGAAATAAAACACAAAATATACACAATACAATAGAGACACATATATACGTGGCTAACCCAGTGTGGGATACATCCATAAAATAAATTGTTAGGTCCTTCCTTTTTATTATCCATAAAAATGAAGGGATACAACATGCCTGATGTAACTTCCTCTTCTTTCTCTTGTATTCTCCTCTCTTAGAATACAATAATCACAATCATGCATAGCTGTAATACAATTCCCTCATAAAAGAGGCTTTGCTTCTAGGGAAAAAAAACCCTAACATAACTTCTACCATCAGATCTGTGACCTTATAATGAATGTTCTAGATTGATTATGGAATAACAATATTTTACAAGGAAATTTTCCCAAAAATCATTTTTCTTGGGCGCTCCACCCTTGAATCCCTAGATGGGGGCCCACTGGCCCCCATTCCCCCAGGATCATGTATGCCCTTCATTCGGGGGCCAACCCCCAACATAAGGGGCTAAGCATACTTGCATATAAATTAAGGAGATGATTAGGCTCCATAACCAACAATCTCCCACTTGGAGACTGATCACAACAACTCCACTTTTTTTGTACATGATGGACTATACTCCACCTTGGACTTGGAAAATTTCTCATTTTCACCTTCATGCTTGAAGACCAACTGAAACTGTGCAGGAACTCAGTTTCTCCCTGGTTACTCCCTTTTTTAACATGTCTACATGATTTTGGCTAGTATGTATATTTTCCAACTTCAATTGTCCATCTTCCAAGACAAATCGCATGAAATGGTACCTGATTTGTATATTCTTAGTCTTAGAATGGAAGGTTGGGTTCTTTGCAAGATGAATGACACTCTCGATGTCATAGTACAACCTGTTATACTCTTGCTTCTTTCCCAATTCCTTCATAAACCTCTATAACCAAATCATTTCTTTACTAGCCTCTGTAACAACAACATCCTCTGCTTTCGCTGTTGAAAGTGCAACAACCTTTTGCAGTTTCAAAAGCCAACTTACTGTTGTTCCACCTACAATAAAAACATACCACATGGTGCTCGTCTTGCTATATTGATCACCTTCCATATCTAAATCAACATATCCATGTAGAACAATGTATGAACCTCTAAAACATAATGCATGAGTAGCAATACCTCTCAAATAGTTGAGAATCCACTTTACTTCCTCCTAATGTTCTTTACCTGGATTGTTCATATACCTCCTCACAACTCCCACTGTATGTGCAATATATGGTTAGGTGCTAACCATCACATACATCAAGCTTCCAACTGTTGATGAATAAGGGACCCTGGACATGTATTTTATCTCCTCTTGTGTATTGAGACACTTTTCCTTAGTTAATTTCAAATGGCTAGCCAAAGGTGTACTAACTATTTTTTCATTCTGCATTCTAAACCTCTCCAACACCTTCTCTATATACTCACCTTGATACAATGTCAATTTGTGATTTTTCCTATCTCTTGTTATTCTCATACCAAGGATTTTCTTTGCAACACCCAAATCCTTCATCACAAATGAATTAGCTAATTTCTTCTTCAGAACATTTATATCCTGCATATTATAACCTGCAACAAGCATGCCATCTACATACAATAGCAAGATAGTTTAGCTTCCATTTTCTAGCCTTTTAAAATAAACAAAATGATCAGAATGACATCTACTATAACCTTGTTCTATCATAAACCTATCAAACTTCAAATACCACTGCCTTAGAGCTTGTTTTAGGCCATACACGATCTTCTTCAACCTGCATACCAAATTCTCCTTTCCTTTGACCTCATACCCCTGTGGCTGCTGCATAGAAATCTCTTCCTCCAAATCCCCATGGAGAAAATTTGTTTTTACATCTAACTGTTCAAGATGAAAATATTCTACTTCCAGCAGACTTAAAATAGTCCTAATTGAAGTCATCTTAACAATAGGAAAAAATATTTCATTAAAATGTATACATTTCTTTTGTGAAAACCCATTTACAAAAAATCTAGCCTTGTATTGATTTTTTCCTCCATCTTCTTCCTTCAACTTGTGAGCCCATTTATTCTACAATGATTGTTTTCCTACAGGCAACTGAACCAAGTCCCAAGTCTGTTTATTAACCAAGGAGTCCATTTCCTCCTTCATGCCTTGCTCCCAATTCTTTTTAGTTTCTACATGCATTGACTCTTCATAAATTTCTGGTTCACCAAAATCAGTCAACAATAAATAATACAATGAAGGAGAGTATCATTCACGGAGTCTACTTAACCTAGTATATATTCTAACAACACTTGCAGGATTTTGAGGTACTTGTTTCTCTTGTTTTTGTACATTTTGATTTTCTGGTACCTTTGGAATTTCCTTTTCAGTGATCTCATCAAGCACTGTGTATTCTGGTTTTTCTTTTTCATGTTTTTTTCCCTGCAACTGATCTTTGTACATGACCTTATCATTGAATATGACATCTCCACTCCTAATGATTTTTTGATCTTCATAATCCCATAAGCGAAATCATTAACACTGTATCCAATAAAGGTACACTTTTTGGATTTAACCTGAAGCTTTGTTCTATTTTCTTTATCAATATGGACAAATGCTTCACAACCAAAATTATTCAAAAAAGAATAGTTTACCTTTTTACATGTCCATGCCTCCTCTATAATTCCACCATACAAAGAGCTTGAAGGTCCTATGTTTATTAAATGAACAATAGTATCTATAACATCTTCCCAGAATTGTAAGGGAAATCTAACATGCAATCTCATCCTCCTTGCATGCTCCATGATTGTCTTGTTCATCCTTTCCGACACACCATTTTCTTGTGGTGTTCTTGGTACTGTTTTCTCTCTATGAATCCCATGGTATGAATAGTAATCATCAAACTCCTTGCTGCAATATTCACCTCCATTGTCTGATATGAGAAACTTCAAACTTTTTCTTGTCTCATTCTCAACCAAAGTTTTCCATTCCTTAAAAGTATCAAAAACATTAGTTTTTTGTCGAATGTAATAAACCCAAGTTTTTCTAGTTGCATCATCAATAAAAGTAACATAATAATGAGAGACACCAAGAGATGATACCTGAGATGGTCCCCATACATCTGTATGCACAAGCTATAACCTTTCACTCTTCTTTTCTTTTTCGACTCTAAGAAATCTTACTCTCTTCTGTTTTCCATAAACATAGTGCTCACATAAATTCAAATCAATTTGTTTAAGACTTGGAAATAAATTTCTTTTGTGAAGCATATACATCCCCGTTTCACTCATATTTCCAAGACTACGATTCCACAGTGTTGTATCCACTCCTGTAAAGGCTAAAGATATAGAAGAGTCAATATTACCAGTACATAAATACAATGTACCTACCTTCTCTCCTTTTGTTATCACCAATGATCCTTTGGTGACCTTCCACGCCTTATCTGTAAATATAGATATAAAACCTTCACTTTCCTACTGCCTTGTTGAAATTAGATTTTTCCTTAGACATGGAACATGTCTTACCTCTTTCAAAAACCATTGGTTTCCATTCTTTTGTTTTATTTGCACCTTACACATTCCAACAATTTTGCATGGTGCATCATTACCCAAATGAACCTGTCCAAAATAAAATTGAACATAATCTAGAAAATGTTTCCTATGGGGTGTGGCATGAAATGAAGCTCTTGAATCTACTACCCAAGAATAATAAACTTTATCTATAGAAATAATCAAATCATCTTGTAACACATCACTTGTTACATTTGCTTCCTGATTTTTCTCCTGATGACCATCTCTTTGTTTCTTTGGAGCTATGCAGTCTTTCTTCATATGTTCTTTCTTCCCACAATTATAACACTCTATATTTCCTAGTCTGGATTTGGATCTTCCCTTCCTATAATTCCAATGGTTCCTTGAGTCCTTTCCTATATCCTTTTGTCTTCCTCTGTTCTCCACGATCCACACATTACCTGATGTCTCACTTGTTCTTTTCCATCACATTTCCACACTAAGGATAACACCAACAACATCATCAAATTTTAGAGTGTTTGAACCAGAGACAGAGTGACTTACAACCATGACCAAGCCATTCCATCTTTCTCACAATGAGCACATGATTAGAATAGCCATGACCTCATCATCAAAGTCCACTTTTAAAGAGCTTAGATAATTAGTAACTGTAATAAATTCATTTAAATGATCGACAACAAACCCACATTCTGACATCTTCATATTAAATAATTGCTCCATTAGAAATACCTTATTGGGTGTCGATGGTTTTCATACAGTTTATCCAATGCGTCCATCAACTCCTTCATTATATTTTCTTTTGAAATATTGAAAGCCATCGACACTGCCAGGCTCAGTCGTATCGCTCCTAATTCCTTTCTGTCAAGAACATCTCATTCTTCATTCTTCATGGCCATCGATTTCTTTGTTATTCTGCCCAATGGTAGGAGTAGATCCTTTTGATATAAATAATATTTCATCTTCATATTCCATAAATGGTAGTTTTTTTCGTTAAATTTCTTGACCCTAAACTTTCCATCTTACGCCATTTCTCCCACTCAAGTGAGCAACCCTATTTTCCTGCGAGTTACCTTTCACTCTGATACCAGTTGTTAGAAAAACAGGATCGTGGCGCAATAAAATAATACAAATGAAGAAATAAAACACATAAGATACACAATACAATAGATACACAAATGTACATGGTTCACCTAGTGTGGGATACACCCACCAAAGAAATTGCCAAGTCCTTCCTTTATATTATCCATCAAAATGAAGGAATACAACCTACAACAAACCTGCTTTAACTTCCTCTTCTTTCTCTCATAGTATCCTCTCTCAAAGTACAATAATGACACTCATGCACAGTCGTAATACAATAACCTCATAAAATAGGGTTTCCTTCTTGGAAAAAAAAACCATAATAGAACTTATACCATCAGATCTGTGACCTTATAATTAATGGTCCAAATTGACTACGAAATTACAATATTTTACAAGGAAATTTTCCCAAAAAACATTTCGCTCGGGGGCTCTGCTCCCGAATCCCCAGTAGGGGGGGTAGGTCCCCCCCAACAGAAGGGGGATAGGCATACCTACATATAAATCAAGGAGATAATTAGGTTCCACAACCAACACCATAGCCATAGGAATTGGTTTTTCGTAATAGAATTGGCGACCATACTGGGGATTCTCCCTTTTTGGGTCATTAGGGGTACTTTCTTTTTGCATTTATTTTGAAAGTTTTTATATGTTTTAATCCGTTATTAATCATTCTATATTGAATTTTTATATTCCTTCTTGAGTATTCTTGTCCTTTCTCTCTTATTTTGAGAGGATTTTTAAAGGTGTACATAATTTTTTGATGATATAGTCGCGTACATACACGAATTTCCTTGGACAAAGTCGCGTACATGTTCTGAATTAGGGTTGTTTACTCTTTTCAGATCACTAGAGGTTGGGGTTGTTATGCTATAGTGTCTCCTTATGTCCTATTAGTATTTAGGGATTGATTTTTAGTTTGAGAAATTGTTTCTATCGTTTTGAGTCATTCTTGGATTTGCTTCTTGATTTCCATGCTTTTTTGGCTTTCTTTTGGTCTCTCTGTTGTATTTTGTGTTTTGGGTTTTTTGACATAATTTTCCAAGGTTTTCTAAGTGTACTATTTTTCATTTGAAAAAATTCGCATACATACGCTACCATTACATAGGAGTAAAATGCGTACATATGATGGAAAAAAACGTTGTAAGTGTTGGGTCATGTATGCTATCTGTAGAAGGAGAAAGCGCGTAAATACACACCCTGTAGAAGGACAAAGCGTGTACATATGTTCCCTAGAGAAGGAAAATTCACATGAAAACTTAATACATTCTCCCTACAGTGACATGAGGTGTGTACATACACGACCTACAGTGGAGACAATTGCGTACACCTCCAAAAAAATGATTGTTTTGCTTGTTTTCAACCTTTTTGAAGCCTTGTTTTAGATAGTTTGGGGGTATTTTTTGGGAAGTTTGGTCTCAAAATATTTTTTGGCCTATGGGAGGTTGTTAAGGCCTTAAATTGGATTGTAAAACAAATTTTTTTATCCATATTTGTCTTCCTTTTATCCCTTGGATTGCATGACTACAAGACTAGTCTTGTTCTCAAGATCTCGATTTTCTAGTTGTTGTTGTGGTCATTTTTGAAACTTGAGTTTGTATTTGAGTTCGATATTTCTATTTTTTTCTTTCTTGTAATTTTCAAACACAAAATAACAAAAAATTATTTCTTGTAGCATATTTTATTTAGTTTTTCTTTGGTAGAAAGAAAAATAAATGAAAAACCTAGTTTTCTGCTAGTTAGCTCTCTTTCTTTCTTTGCATTTTTTTGCATTGTTATTTGAAAAAGAAAAACACATTAGCATAGGATTTTGTTTTCTTCTCGTCTTGAAAGAATTTTGAAGGAAAAATAACAAAAAAATCTTTTTTATTTCTTCTTTTTATTTTCTTAAGAGGTCGCATTGTGCATCTTACATCAGAAAGTGAAAGAATTGCATTTCAAGGTTTGAAAGATTGTTCATGCATTTTTTTTTTTTTAAACTTGTTTTCATTGAATAATTAGTGTAAAGTTTTCTTTTCTAGTTTTATTATAAGTTTAATTTTTGCAAGAGTCTCAAATAACATCAATTTCACTAACATATCCTTACAGTTAATAAAATGAACCTTAAACTTAAAATGTACTAGACTTTGTTTCTAGGGTTAAAAAACAAGCTTAGGTTTAGGGCCTTAGTTTAGGATTGGAGAGATAACTCACCAAGGCCAATAAAAAAACATAGGAGTTTAATTTATGGAGAGTCAAACCAAATTGTCGTATAAGTGTGGTCAATAAACTCCTCTCACACAGAAGCCAAACATGAGGTCATGTAAGGAAGAGCCAAAGAGATAACCCCTCCAAATCTTGACCAAGCATTATGGAGAGATCATGTTTTGGGGGTTTCATTGGTGACTTTACCTCCATGAGAGGTGGAGAGGTTTCATTGGTGCCTTTACATCTAATATAGGGATGGATGTTTTAGAAGCACAACAACATAGGTTAGAAAAAATCAATGAATTGGATGAGATTCAACAAGATGCACTTCAACATACTATGTACTATAATCCAACAACAAATAATGAAATGGCATGAAAAATTCATAAAAAAGAAGAAATTCAAACCACGTGACTGGGCTCTCTTATCTGATTCTAAATTTAAAAAATTTAAAGGAAAGCTCAATACTCGCTGGTTAGGGCCATATGAGATAGAGACAATTTTTTATAATGAATCAATTAAAATAAAAATTATTTATGAGGAAATTTCCTTTTCAATAAAGGGGCATAGACTAAGATTATACCAGAAGCCTTCAAATATAAAAGAATTTATCCATAATATGCTTTAACAACCAAATATGGAGATAGTGAATAAGGGAAATTCTTCTCCTTCTCTTATCCCATAATGATATTTATTTTTCTGTTCTTTGTGTGTGTAATAAAAAGTAAAGAAAAAAATTAAGTGCAGTCTGTGAAAGCTAGTTTACTAGCGCAACTGTGCAATAATTCTATTTGAAAACCAATGATTTGACGAATAGAATTCAAGTTTTCTAAATTATCATAGGATTTATCCAAGAAAAATCTTGTTCTTGATTTCTTAGCAACAAAATTCTTGTCAGTTTGCAAAAAGTCATTTTTTGCAACACTTAGCCAGATAGATTGTTTCTCTTTAGATTTTAAAAAATTGAAAGTTCTAGAGTTTTTCATATTTTTTAGATTTGTTATCAGAAGAAAATTCAGTATCAGTTGTTGGATTGTTCAAGTTTTTCTTCTTGTTTTCATAATTTACTACTGTAGTATGCTATATTTTCTCCATACCAGACATTATAATTCAAGATTTAGACTTCACTGGTAAAATGGTTCTATATAGAAGGTTAATTTCCGCAATTGCAGAATTTTATGTAGTTACAAACACTTTAAGTAGCTATTGAAAGTCACCTGTAGCTATTCTTCAAGCCATTGCTAGTTATTAACTTATTTTTAAAACTAGCTTGCAACACAAGATTAATACGATTTGAGAATTTCATGCAAATTGTCATGAAATTCAACTCTGTAGACTTTATTAGTAGCATCAACACTCTTCAGATAATCTTCAACAACATCAGTACTCTTCATATTCTTAAGTAAAATAAACACTTTTAAGATCACCTTCAACAACATCAATACTCTTCATATTCTTCAACAACATCAATGCTCTTCATACCGTCTTCAACAACATCAACATTATCTCAAGATTCTTCACCATTCTTCATTGGCATTAGCACCCTTCACCTTCACAATATTTAGAAGATTCAAAACTTTCTTCCATAATATGCAACAATAAACGAGTTAGTTTCAACAACATAACCAACATTCAAACTCAATCATGGTCCAACTCCAACTTCAAAGGTGATAAATTCTTTAGGTTGTAGGTAAAATCATAAGGTAATAATTCTTTAAATAATTTTTGCATTTGGAATTATGAATTGTGAGAAGGATGGGAAAACCATAGATTCAATATACATTTACTTTGTTTTTCCAAAAGTCTATCGTATCCTCTTACCAAATCCTAGGGAATTCCTCTAATTATACCTCTGAAACCATATCATAAGTATCCACCTGCTCATATATCAAAAACTCTATATATTTCAACATGCATTATACATAGTGATTGATTAGACTGATAAGGCGATCCAATCATGCAAGAGTTCTTCCATAAGTTGGATCAATGGAATGAATTTTGGCATGACCGTTTGCATGATTTGAATTGTGGATACCATCATAGTTGAAGTCACCTGATTTTCTCTCTTCATTCGTAATTTTTCCAAATCTTCCCTGTTTTTTTCCCGTTTTTCCTCTGATAAGAGTATTTTTCTATTCAAAATTCTTTCTAACTCTACAAATTTGAGGCATGGGACTTGTGGTAAGGCATGAAATGATTGGGATTGAAATCCTGGAAGATTATTCAAAATGCATGAGGTGATTTCAAACAGTCATATGGTTGCCTTTCTTACAAAAATTTTAGGGGCATGACAAGCAAGTAACTAAGGCTTTTGCAGAGTCATTTGATGGAAAACAAGCTCGAATTGGAAACCTCCAGCTGCAGTTATCCGAAGATTTTATTTCAAAATATACAAGGCTACCTCAAGGCGGTGAAAAATGGTTCAAGAATGAGAATATTAAAGGGCAAATTGGAAAGACTTCCTCAAGGACCCAACATAGGAAACCAAGTGGAACAAAGGTATGTCCACTTTTGAGTTCAAGAAGAAATATAGAGATATTTTATTTATCCTTCATAATTGTGTGATTGGTGAAGGCAGGTATGACATTGTGTTTTACTATCATCTCAGATTGCTCATGAATTTTTTTAAGGGGCGCTAATTAGATATTCATTTCTATATATTGAAAAATTTAAATAAAATGGTGTTATCTATACAATGTAGCCCCAAGAGTTTAAAGAGGAGTTTGTTTCACTTTGGGTTGGTTAAGATTCTAGTTGAAGCCAGATTACAGGAAAAAAACCACAATTCCTGATACAAAGTCATTTTTTCAAGGAACCTACACAACAAAAGGTCAGAGGGTCGAAACACAAAAGTGCCAAAAACAGGGTTTGTGATACAGAGCTTAGTGTTTCCAGGTTGAAAATATTGGAAATGGAAGATTAAATTCTTGAATTAGAAAATATAGAGATGAAATAAGAGGAATTGGAGAATGCAGAAGCTGAGAATGATGTAGAACCATAGAATAACACAAAACCATAGAAGAAAAGTGAGAAGCCAAATCTTAAAGCAACGAAGAAAAAGAAAATGTAACATATAGGATGGAAAACAAGGTCAGGGTTTTATACCTTGAACCTAGGAAACCCAGAGGATGAACTTGAGGGAAAATTATAAGGGAATTTGATAAAATTGAGGTCAATTGTTTGAAGCCACAAAAGGAAATAGGTGGTGAAAATTAAAATCCCAAGAATTGGGAGGAAGAGAAGAGGCCTTGTAGAATAAGAAGAGAAAAATTGAGGCCATTATGTGTCGAATGACTAGAAGCATGAAAACGTGCTTCGCTGTAGAAAAAAATGATAGTATCCAAGTTCGTGACAAAGAAATAATTAAGCTTGAGGAATTTGATAAGGGGAAACATAATGGTTTAAAGAGAAAAAATTCAAGTACAAATCCCAGATCTGAATCATTCATTATCTCTGCTCCCAGCTGATAAGACAAAAATGAATTTCCAAATTATGATTATGATGAAGGAGACAGGGAATTTGATCACCATGTGACTGATTATGAGATACTTGCAGCCACTAAAGTTGATA
Organism: Picea engelmannii; assembly: GCA_009831015.1. Lineage (NCBI taxonomy): Eukaryota > Viridiplantae > Streptophyta > Pinopsida > Pinales > Pinaceae > Picea > Picea engelmannii. The sequence continues at coordinate 74,159 of ML833573.1, forward strand.
AGGAACCAATAATTGATATAGCATCCACATCCTTTAAAGAAAATTGAGTTAGAAAGGTTAGGAAATTGAAAGAGGAAATCAAGGAGTTGGAACTCCTTGACAGTCATATTAATACTAAAATTGAGATATTGAAGGCCATCATTTTTTATTTACAAAGAGATAAGGAATAGTTGGAGGCCCAAAAGAAATTTCTAGTAAGAAAGGCCAGGAGATGGTACATTCAAAGAAGACAAGGAAAAATCAGAATCAGAAGATTGAGGAAAATTTTGAATGAGGAAATAAGTCATATACAAGACTTATCTTTAGGACTGATCATTTTGATTAATTCTTCAGAAAGAGATTAAGAGAAAAGGTGTCAACAATTTTGAATTTTTGTTGAAGGAAGATGAGTACAATTTTGGTTGCATGAGGACATGCAACATCTTTTTTGTGGGGGAAATGTTGAGTCCTCAAAACATATTATTTTTGTCACTTTTCTATCTTAAACTTCCATCCAAAACTTGTACTTATCAACCAACTTATATCCTGTTTTACCCTTTTTTCCATAAATATCTTTCTCAACTACATAACTTGTGTATTGATGTATATTAGAGGTAAATTTTCCACTCTGAGCTCATTTCTATTCTTCTTTATGGAATTTTATTTAATTGGTTATTATTTTTAATGAGTCATTATAAAATCTCTAATTATGTAGAAACTCAAATACAGTTCTATAGCCACTAAATTATTTATGCAGCAGAATCGTTGTTCTATAGGGTCACACACACTCCAAGATTGAACCCCGACTTGTAGAATATGCCAAATCAGTTCTTGAATCTCTTCCACCTATCATTTCAAGCAAAGAATCCTATAAATTAGCACAAGAGACAAGTCAAACCTACTGTCAACGTAAGAACAAGTGGGGAATTACACGATCTGGGTCTTCATCAAATTAGCACGAGATCACATCAGACAAATTCATGCATTCTATCATGAATTTCTCCATTATTTGGATGACAAGGCCTATTCTATATAACCACGATCTATTAGATCTGATAAATACACAAGTGTTATTTCCTTTGTAAAACAATTTATATGATCCCTAAGAATTAGATCTATGCGATCTTGCGTGCAATGTATAAATATAGATTATCATAACCTTTAGAGGATGAATATTATTGATATCATACTGCTGTAAAACTCATATTATTATTTGGAATTAATATATTATAAGTTTAGTTTCATATGTTCTTTTGTAGTAGCGTTCCCTAAGCCAGGAGGGCCTACCGAGGAGGAGTGTGTTGCTCATTTAATTTGTTCTTGGCATTTATTTATTTATTAAGTCATATGATTTGCATTTCTGGTTATTTCATTTTCTACAAATTCATTTACTTTTGTTTACACAAGGACACTAACATAGAAAACATTAATTGAATAAATTATTGTTATTTCAACTACATGAACTCTCATTGACTTAGATGATTGAAATATTGTAGTTAATGATTCGGTAAATTTATGATCTTAAGTGTGTAGAATTGTTCTCTTGTCTTTATTAAATTTTTTTCTTCATCATTAGTAATTACAATGGTTTTTTTTGTATCTAAACAAAAACTCTATTTATGTAGCTAAACAGTAAACAATTTTCCCTTTTGCATAAATAGATAGATTATAGGATAATACCTGCAAATAATTTGCATGCACTTCATTAGTTTATGATCCCTAGGTTGATGATTTAATGTAGCTGAGTTCACCTAATTGAACTGACTGACAAGGAAATTATGGGGATACTATGAGAAACACATTCTTTAGTCAATTGATAAATATTGACAAATAGATCCAATTAAAGAGCACACTCAACAATTTCAAAAACTAAGTCTCAATTAAAGAGAACACTCAACAATTTCAAAAATTGATTCTGAGGGTAAATAACATTTCATAGGATGATTTTTTATATCTCTTTATGGGAACTTTAAAGGAGAACATTCAACTTGAGGTGAATCTCTTTGAACCCAAATCCCCGGAGAATTATTTCAGTGCGGAAAGGAAAGTTGTAGGTAAAAATATGGCTACTAGAAGAGTGTCCACTAACAATTATAGGGAGCACCATGCTCATTCATCTAACCTCACTAAACCTCCGAGGTTGAAACCTCAACAAATGGATGAAATAAGAGGAAAGGGACTATGTTTCAATTGTGAAAACAACTACAGTAATAAGCATAAATGTGATGAGAATAAATTATTCTACATAGATTGTGAAGAGGAAGAAGATCAATAATTGGAACCATCACAAGACCTAGAACTATAAGAGACTAATCCAACCACACAATATTTCCATGCATTGGTTGGAATCAATAATTTGCAAATCCTCAATATAGAAGGATATATCAAAAACAAAAAGGTAACAATGTTGATTGATTATGGTAGTACCCATAACTTCATTAATTGCAAATTAATGAAACTTCTTGATTTCTTTGTATTTCCAGTACCAGAGTGTCAAGTAATGATTGCAGATGGAGGTACCATAAATTGTCCAGGGAAGTTAAATAGTATTAAGCTCAATATGGGGGAGTATTTACTAAATATTCCCATTATTTCAATCCAAATGGGTGGTTATTATGTTGTATTAAGGGTCCAATGGTTACAATAATTGGGAATCATGGATCTTAATTTTCAAGAGCTTTTCATAAGATTTTCCTTAGAAGGCAATGAAATTGAACTCAAAGGTATCCAATGGAATCCCTTTAAAGTGATAATCTCTAAAATCATGACAAAATTACTCAAAAAGGGACACGATGGTGTAATCACACAATTATGCTCACTAGATGTTCAAACATCTATACCCTCTTCTCTAGTGGATCTCCAAAAAGTAACCAACAATGTTTTCAAGGCATTTGGAGAGATTCATAAGTGTCTTCCAACCACTTGAGATCATGACCATGTTATTCATTTGCAAATAGGAAGTGTACCACCTAACATTAGGCCTTACAGGTACCCATATGCACAAAAGAGTGAAATTGAGCATATGATTCGAGACATGTTAGAGGTTGGAATCACTAAACCTAGTTAATGTGATTTCTCTTCACCAATGGTGGTGATTACAAAAAATGATGGTTCATTGTATATGTGTCCACATTATATAAAAATCAACAAAATGACTATTAAATATAAGTTTCCTATTCCTATCATTGATGAATTGCAAGGAGTAGTTTTTTTTCCTAAGTTGGATCTTTGCTCTAGATATCATCAAATCATAATAAGGCAAGAAGAAATTCCTGAAACAACCTTTAGAACACATGAAGGCCATCATGATTTTTTGGTGATGACATTTGGCCTTACTAATGCACCTTCAACATCTCAAACCTTGATGAATTCTATTTTCAAAACCTTACTCAAAAAATTTGTGTTAGTATTTTTTGATGATATACGAATATACAACAAATCTTGGGAAGAGCATGTACACCATGTTGAAATGGTCTTAAAAATATTGGAAGAAAAAAAATTATATGCAAAGCCTTCCAAGTGTTCCTTTAGGGTTCAAGAAGTGGAATATCTAAGTCACATTATATCTCATTAATGTATCATAGTGGACCCTAACAAAATTAAATCTATGATGGAATGACCAATCCCAAAAATCTTGAAGAATATTAGAGGATTATTAGGATTTCAGGGATATTACCATAGGATTTTCAAGAATTATGGTAAAATAGTAGAAACTCTAACAATGCTATTAAAAAATGAGGCATTTTCTTGGACTGAAGAAGCAATAAAATATTTTGAAAATTTGAAGGAGGCCATGTGTATGAATCCTATTCTAGCCATGTGTATGAGTCCCATCCTAGCCATGCTTCACTTGACAAAAACCCTTATTGTGGAGTGTGATGCCTCATGACATAGAATTGGTGTAGTTTTAATGCAAGAAGGAAGGCCCCTTTCCTTTTAAAGTATCCATATTAAAGGAAATAAATTAATCAAACCCATTTTTGAAAAGGAAATGTTGGCCATGTTACATGCAGTTAAAAAATGGCTCCCTTTCCTAATAGGAAGAGACTTAAAGGTAAAAATAGATCATGATAGTTTGAATTGCTCCTCGAAACAAAGTGATCTGGACTATGTGGAGAATGACATGAAGGTGAAAATATAACAAGGAAACACACAAAGATATTGCAAGAAATACAATAATACAATTAATCTTAGACTCTATTAATGAATGGAATAGAAAAGACTATAAAATGAAAAGCACACAAATGATGGTAGAATGGTGGTAGCTTATCCATGAAGAGAGATGTTTCAACTATGCTCAAACGTAAGAAGATTATTATAAAGAGGCCTAAAAGTGACCCTTTATCATAAGCATGAATCCAAAGAGGAAAAAAAACTCAACATCCAAAAACCTAACCCTAGGAGATGAAGCACCAAAAGGATTTGTGGGCCTCGAGGTGGCTAGTAGGCACACCAACTTCTTGGGGGCACAACTTTTTCATACGATATCCATTTTAGGTGCACGATATCTCGTTGGAAAAAACTAATCGAGAACTAAAATTTTTGGTAGGCTAGTGAATTCCATGGCAACCATTTGTGCAAGAATGGCCAAAAAACACCATTTAGGGCCTCAAAACAACCCCGAAAGTTTGGGACCCAAAAAATTGCCATGTGTAATTATTATTAATTAGTGGAATAGGTGGGTGGCCACCAATATCCACCTGGATTGTTACTCCCCCCTTAATAATCAATGATCCACATTGTTTCAAGTTCCTCCATCAGATGGGGAACCTTCTGCCAAATCTAACTCCTGGTGAGTCACTTGCATTGATGAAGAAGTTGTCTTGCTTTGACGACTTGATAGAGTTAGATGTTCTATTGGTAGATTCCCTTCATATTGGTCTCCATTATTTGATCAATTGTCCCCTACTCAATGCAGTCATGATTGATTTTTGTAGGGGATAAGTTCTTGGTCACGTCCAAAGTTTCCGGGAGAGGTGGAAAATATGGTCAAATGATTTCCACCTTAAATACAAGGTGCAATCCAAGGAAAGTGGAAATACTTAAATCAAAAGTATTCTCACCCACAACCTTGGTGATAGTGTAAGGCTCTTTTCTGAGTGAGAAAACATTTCGATGGTGTCATGTGAGGCACTATTTCTGGAAATGCAACCACACCTTATCTCCCACCTCAAACTTGTGTGGTACCCAATGTTGATCATGGCATTGCTTCTACTTGGCATTGGATTTTTTCAAAATATCATGAAATTGTTGTTGGATGTGTTGGATTCATTCAAAAAATTTGGTTGCTCGATCATCCTTGGTCTAGGCATGGGAGGACTCTTCCTATGCAGTTGCAATGGGTAGAGCTACACCAATGGGGGCTAATCGATGGAACCCCAAGAACAACTGAAAAAGGTTGTGGTCAATAGAGTTGTGGAGGGATTTGTTGTAGCTATGTTGAACACAAGGAAGGATTTCATTCCATGTGCATGGATGTTTGTAATTGTACATCCTCAAGATATTAACAATCATCTTATGGACTAAATTTGTTTGTCCATTAGTATGTGGGTGGAAGGAATTTGATTTGGTTATCTTGGTGTCCGTCATCAACCATAGGCTAGGCTAGAAATTACTCAAGAAACTTCTATCTCGATCTTAAATAATGGTTAGTGGGAGACCAAAATGAACCCAAACATGCTCAAAGAAGAGCTCACTATTGTCTTTTGTTGTGATACTCTTCTTCCAAGGTGCCAAAATGGCCATCTTAGAGAACTGATCGACAACCACATAGACACAATCATTACCATGTTTGGCTGAGGGAAGACCTAACATAATCCATGGATATTGACTCCCAAGTCTTGTTCGGGGTAGGTAAAGGAGAGTACGACCCCTACTTCTTGATGGCAGGTTTAGTAATGACACAAGTGGTGCATTATGTAATATACATGATGATGTCCTTTCAGAGTTTCAAATAGTAGAAATATTGTTTCTACACAACAATTGTCTTCTCCAAACCAAAGTGTCTTGCCACCCAATTGTAATGCACCTCCCAAATCATCTTCTCACACTCGCTTGAAGGAATGAGACATCTAGATGGCCCGAGTGGCATAAAAGTGCATCCTGGAGGTGAATGTTTGGAACTTGTGTCCCTGTTCCTAGTGCCCAATATGTAGTAACGAATTTAGGGTCATTTTCATACAATTGGGGCCACCTAGATGTCTCATGTCCACAAGAGTCAAGAACCATGCTTAGTGCCACAATTGGAGGTCAATTGAGGTAGTATGCAACTCGATTTATGCTATACTTATTGTACTTAAATTTCAAGTGGAATTTTTGTAGGTATGTAGACCATTTTTGGTGGCTTTCATTCTATAAATTTCCTCGTGTCTACATGAATTGCAAAGGCTTATGATCAATGTGGATGATGGTTTCCTTTCCCATAATATAATTCTTACACTCTAGACATTCATGTATAATGGAGTGCATTTCCTTATAATAATTGGGATACCTATGAAATGTATCAGAGAGTGACTCATTTTTATAGGCCATCGAATTCCCATGTTGAGTGAGGACTACACTGATAGAATAATCTAAATCACCTATCTCAATATCAAATGGTCGTTGCAGGTCAAGAAGAAGGATTGGTGTTGAGGAAAGGTAGAATTTAAAATCCTTGATTGCTTTCTGTTGTGATGCAGCCCAAACATATTTGTCCTTGGCTCCACCCTTGGTCACTTGGCCTAAGGACCAAGTGGTATGACAGAACCACAACACAAAACTATGGTATAAGTTGGCGAGTCCCAAGAATTTGCAGAGCTTGATTAGTGTCTTCAAGGTCAGCCAATCACAAATGACTTGGATTTTGGATGGATCCACATGCACACCTTGCTCATGCATGATGTATCTCAATTATTGAATTATCTGCATGTCGAAGGAACACTTCTCCAAATTCACATATGACTTGTGCTATTGCAAGGTGCCCAAGACTTGTCGAATTTGATTCAAATGCTCCTCCTAGGTTTTTATAAAGAAGATGATGTCATCTAGATATATGATCATAAAGGAGTTTGTAAATGGCCGCAATATATCATCCATCATCCACATGAATGTGGTCAGGGCATTAGTAAAGCCAAAAGGCATGAACAACCACTCGAAGAGACATTATTTAGACTTGAAGGATTCCTTTCATACATCTGTTTTCTCAATTAACACTTGGTGGTAGCTTGACTTCAGATCAATCTTACTAAAAAAATTGGTGCCCTTGAGATGATTTAAAAGATCATCAATCCAAAAGATCTGGTAACAGTTCTTGACTATGATATTTTTCAAGGCTTTGTAATCAATACAAATTACAATGTCCCATCCTTGTTGTGTATTAGAACAATTGGGCTCCCACAAGGTGAGGATATTGGTCGAATGTGGTACTTCAAAATTAGCTCTTGGATATGGCATTTGATTTCTTCATTCTCCATAATAGAGTGCCTATATACACGATCGTTAGGAACAAGAGCATTGGGTGTCAAATCAATTGAGTGATTTACCTGATACTGCAAAGGCACCCCATTAGGTGACGCAAAGATGTATTTTTTTCTTCTATTGTCTTTTCCACCTGCTTATGTTGTGTAGAGAGACCTCATGCAGAGGTTTTGGCAGTTGTAGTCATCTTTCGTTCACTTTTGACCGGACCATAAATAGGAAAAATATCTCGGTCTGAGAGATCACCTTTCTTCACTTCCTCGTGGAGATCAAAGAGACCGCAATAGTTGGGACTTCCTCTGGTACCCTATATATTTTACCTCCCAAATTAATAATGAAACTACGGGGCCTATATTTTTAAACAACATGATGCTTCCACATATATGTTTTTCCTAAAAGAACATATGAAACTTCAAGTGGGGAAACATAAAAAAATACCTCATATTTGAAGGGCTTGATGTCCTAGTGCAAGCGGCATTGTTGGTTGATGTAAATGTCTCATCCCCGATCCAACCGATGGTGTATGGCTAAGGGTGCAACATCATTATCATATTCAACCTCTTGACTACCTCTACTGAGATTAGGTTCTTCTTTCTACCATTGTCAATAATGAAATGGAGTGGGGTCCCCTTCACCCACACCTGTGAGTGGAAGGGGTGCTCCCCTTATTCAGGCTCCTCTAGTTCCTATGGATAGACCTTTGTGGCAATGATGGTAACATTGGGTTCCACATCAATGATCCATTTTCCATTATCTGGCTCCAAATCAGAGTCTGAGTTGGAATCCAACTCCGTGGCTTTAATCTCAACCAACAATTAATGTTTGAAGCAACATTCATCAGTGTTGTTCCAAGGGATTTTGTGGAACTCCCACCACTTTCCAGTGTCCTTCTTTGACTTACCATTACCCTTGTTTGCTTGTGCCTTGGACTGGTTGTCCTAGGGCTGGCCATCCTTTATCTATCCTTTGTTCTGGGAGTTAGGGCCACCTTTACCATGCTTTTGTTGCGATGGGTTTACATAACTCAAATCTCTCTTATTATTTTGCTTGAGCTTTTGCTCGATCTTGTCAGCATATCAATAAGAGGATCCTAGTGAGGAGATGTCCATGAACTCCATATCTATTTGGATGTACCTATTTAGGCCATTGTAGTACTTTATAACCAGGTGTTCCTCATAGTATTTAATACCCAAATTTATTCATAAAGTATGGAATATGTTGGTGTACTTTGGCATTGTTTGGTATCTCTCTTGATGTAGATTTTTCCATACTGTGTATTGGTAATCGTAGTTTCCAATAGGGTAGTATTACTCCTTGAGGGAATAAAAAAAAGTCACCCAAGTGGGTTCTTACCCAAAAATTGTAGACTCATCTTCGACATGTTTCTCATAGTAAGTTTCCCACCAATATCTGAGATGGGGAAGGTATTTAAGGAGTGTAAAGGTGATCTTTTCACCATTGGAAAAACTTTGGATAGAGAAATAACCCTTTATCATACTTAACCATTTTTCCAAAGTGTAGGAATCTATATAGACTTCAAATAAAGGAATGTAAAAGTTAACTTGTACCTTGAAGGGCATCACACCTCTGAAGTGACTACTGGTTGAAGGTGCCTCCATTGTTGTTGGCAATCGTCAAAGGACCTAGGAGAAATTATCCATCATATTGTTCCTTTGTCACGCGAGGGTTTGCTTGAGAAACAATTTGATAGGATCTCCTAATATATCGTCTCTCGTTTCTTCTGCCATGGGAGGCCACTTGGGCCGATGGGATTTTTCTTCCCCAAGCTCAACCAGTGAAGTCCCAACTCATGATAGCCTGACCTCGTCGAGGACATGGACATAGGAACAAAAAAGAGAATATCTCTCTAATACCATTGATCCAAACTATGTGGAGAACAACATGAGGAAAAAAATATAACAAGGAAACACACAAATATATTTCTAGAAATACAATAATATAGTTAAACTTCGATGCTATTAATGGATGGAATAGAAAAAACTATAAAATGCAAAGCACACAAACTAGGTAGAATGGTGGTATCTTATCCATGAAGAGAGATGTGATGAATACACTCATTCACAAGAATTTGATTAAAAAGAGGGTGAAAAGGGCCTTTTATCATAAGAATAAATCCAAAGAGGCAAAAACCTAACCCCAGGAGATAAATCACCAAAAGGATTTGTGGGCCCCAAGGTGGCTAGTTGACATGTCAACTTCTTGGGGGCACAACTTTTGCATATGATCTTTGTTTTGGGTGCATGATAGCTCGTTGGAAAGAATTAACTGATAAATACAACTTTTGGTAGGCCAGGGAATTGAGTGGTAACCCTTGTCCCTCAAATGGACAAAAAACACCGTTTAGGGCCTCAAAACAACCTCGAAATTTTAGGACTTGAAAAACAATAGAAAATTTGCCAAGATGTGGAATCATTCCAAATTACTGGAACATGTGGGTGGCCACCAATATCCACCTATATCAAAATGATTGTCTTCAGAAGAGAAACAAAAATGGGTTACGAATATGCTACGTTATAACTTTGAAATTATCTACAAAAAAGGAAAACGAAATATGGTGGCACATGCACTTTCAAGGAAAGAAGAAGAAATAAAGGGTTGGTTGTGTGCTATTTCCATTATGTAATCTAATTGGGTGGAACAATCAAGCATAGAATGGAATCAATATCAAAAGTTATGCAATATCATTCAATAAATATAAGAGGACCCAAGTGCATTAGAAAAATTTGTGTGGAATAATGTTTTATTGTGGTATCAAGATTGCCTATATTTATGTAAGAATTCTCAACTCAGATAGAAGGTCCTTTTGGAATTACACACTTCTACTATAGGAGGACATTCAAGGTTCTTGAAAGATTACCATGGGATCAAGAAGGATTTGTTCTGGGAAGGTCTTAAAAGTAATGTTCAAAATTTTGTAGTTGAATATGTGGTCCACCAACAAAATAGGGGAGAGACAATCAAGACCCTAGGTCTCCTACAACCATTATCTATACCAAGTCAACATTGAGAAGAGGTTTTAATGGATTTTATTATAGGTCTATCCAAGCATTAAGGAAACAATTTCATCATGGTAGTAGTGGATTGACTCACAAAGTATGCCCATTTTTGCCTCCTTTCCCATCCTTTTAAAAAATGTACATAAGCCATAACATTCATGGAAATAATTCATAAGATACATGGAAGCACTAAGATTATTGTAATTGACAGAGATCCAATTTTCAATAGAAATTTTTGGACTAAATTATTTTCTTTTTTGGGTACTCAATTGGCTCATAGCTCCTCTTATCATCCTTAATCCAATGGGAAAATTGATGTTGTGAATAAATGTTTAGAAGGGTATATTCATTGCTTTTAATATGATAAGCAGACACAATCGGTCAAGTGGTTTCCCTTGGAAGAATGGTGGTACAACACATCCTTCCATACTTCATCAAAAATGTCCCCATTTATGACACTTTATGGATATCATCCTCCATCCATCGCATCACCTTTAAAAGGGAAAGAGAAGGTTCAAGTTGTGGAGGACCACATATATCACCAACAAGAGGCTCTCAAACTATTGAAGGACAACTTGGTTACAACACAAAATAGGATGAAACAACAAGCAAATCAACATCCCAACGAAAGGAAATTTGAAGTTGGGGATTGGATATTTTTAAGGATACAACCATACAAACAAATTCCCCTCAAGAAATGAAATAAGGAAAATAAATTAGCAACAAAGTATTATGGTATTTATAAGGTATTGTAGAGGCCCTGGAAGTATAGCTTACAAATTAGAGTTATCAACATCTTCATGTGTACATCTATTCTTCTATGTTTCTTTCTTAAATAAGGTAATTAGAAACAATATCCAAGTTCAAACTATTTTACCAAATATCTATGAAGAATGGAAAATCATACTAGAACAAAAACAAATCCTCAAAACAAGGGTTAAGAAGCCATGAAATTGAGAAATTACTGAGTACCTCGTCAAGTGGAAGAACCTACCAATATAATAAGCGACATGGGAAGATGATTTCTTCATGTATAACAATTTGTAGCTAATCAAGTGTTGATGGAAACACTTTTTTTAATGGAAGGGGTGTGTTAATCCATAGACAAAGCCCCATGTAAAACCCTAGATATTTATTTGTTATATTTCTATTATCGGTTTTACACTTTAATTATAATTGTACCTTTTGTCTCCTATATATATACTAAGGAGACCAATTTTTAGTATCATTTCATCTTGTACATTTTTTCTATTGTAAAATGAGGTTTCCCCCTTGAAGAGGCTTCACATTCATTCTTCTCTCTTTATCAAGGTGTTGAGTTATTTATCTCTCTCTCTCTCTATGATATTTAGGTTGTTTAGTGCATTACAATTATGGTTATAGGCTAGGCACGAGAATACAAAATTATTTCATAGGTATGCCAATTGTAGAAATAATATAACACTATTTGGAAAATTGATAAGGGATATGGTACATGTGCTACAAATTTCAAGGATATGGATTTTGAAGAAGTAAAGCATTTTTATTCCCTTTTCAAGGAAGACTCGCATGCCACAATAGAATGAGTGATTGGGTTTTCAAACTCCTTACCTTTATTTTTTAATGAGGATGATAATTAGGCCTTGATAAAGGAGGTTGGGAAAGAAAAATTGTATCAAACTATGTAGATATTTGAGAGGGACAAAGGTACTAGGCCTGATGTAATACATATGGAATTATTCTTGGGATACTTTGATTTTACAGATGATATTTATGAAGAGTGGTGAAGACAACAATAACTCAATGGAAAACGTTCAGAGCTTTCAATACAACATTCCTAGAATTGATTTGAAAACAATATATTCCTACAAACTTTGCGAAGTTTAGACCGATGCTATTGAGTTTTTTTGGAATTAAATTGTGCGCAATATTTTCATTTGTCCAACATTTCAAGTGGACACTCCACCCATCATCAGGGACATATAATACTAGTTTTTCTCATTATGTTATTTCATATAAAAAATTATCTCAAAGGTAATTTGTAATATACCAGATATAAAAAGTATGCAGAACAGAAATAAAATGCTAGAAATGGCAGAATAACATCAATATAACCAGAACAATCACCACAATAGAACTGAAATGATATAAGAACAACAACATAAATAACACTTTGATTCTGAAATCAATGTTCACAGGCCTCTTCGAGGGGGCAACCTCCAGTTGAGCAACGCTTTATTACAATATTATCCAAGCTAGGGTTCTCATACCCTAGACTCATATTTATACTAAATATGTCTATTAAAAGAAGCATATAGAGGAAGATCCTTCTAGAAGAAGAAGCTTCTATTAGGTATTCTTACATCCTCCTTATTCTATTTTATTGAAAGGCCTTATTAGTATTGACCTTTAATACATCTGACTATATTGTTCTACCTATGTGCGGGTTAGGACCCTAACGTGTTCGCCCCCTTAAAAACAACCTTGTCCTCAAGGCGTAAGATGAGGAAATTGCTGAAGGATGGTACTTGGTTCCCAAGTGGCATCTACTGGAGTTGTATCTTTCCACTGGAATAACACTTCCTTGATGGTTTTCTGACGTAGGTGACGTTCACACTGGTCCAAAACTGCTTCTGGCTGTAGCCGAATGGATCCTTCTTCAGCTAACTTGGGAAGGTTGGTTTGAATTTGGCACTTATCTCCAATCACCTTCTTTAAGCATGAAACATGAAAAACAGGATGTAGCTTTGAATGGCTGGGAAAAGATAACTGATAGGCTACTTGTCCCACCCGCTTGAGAATGGTATAAGGACCATAAAATTTGGGTGCTATCTTATGAAAATGCTCAGCCTTGAGGGAAGTTTGCTTGTAAGGTTGCAGTCAAAGAAACACCTGATCCCCTTCTGCAAATTGACGTTCAGAGGGACCTTGATCTGCTTGTTTCTTCATGTGATT
>ML833574.1:27347-63378 GCA_009831015.1 Picea engelmannii
TCTATCAGACCAGCTAATACATTGGTGATATTGGTCCATTGTTACTTGTTTTTATTTTTATTTTCATGCTCATGTTTTTATTTAGTTTTTGTTTAATTCTTGTTAATGGTTTAGTTGTTTTCTTTCTAACCCTTTACATCACAACTGTCATGACTAGCAGAGCCCAACTAGGCATGTAAGCACTCACTTTTTGCTCACACATCGACGAAAAGAGTGCAAACACCCTCCACGAAGATGTAGGAAACATGAAAGCATTGTCTAAAAGGTGATCCATCCTATCAAGCATATGTCAGATAGTATTCATTGGTGAAAAAAGGTTCACGAGGCCTGTCATTTGTATTATAAACCCCATGAAAATACTAAATATTCTAGCTATAAATCATATTTGAACCAGGCTAATCCTTGGTGAGTCGAGGAAGCATTTCAATTTCATTGATTGCATGATGTGAGGGACAGTGGACCCCCACAGATGAATGAAACAACCTCTACTAGGATTGACTCAAGGTTTATATGCTAATTTTACTCATTCGCTGATCGAAAGGGCAGTTTCTAAGGGAAGTTCTAGGCTAATTTCATAGGAAAGAGAGTTCGACTCCGATCGTAATGAGTGATAGGCAGGCATAAATAGGCCTCATCATGAATTCGCTACACTGTTTCACATTCCACTTCTAGACTCATGTTTGCATACTCACCACACATACCCCACCACGAGACTTTCCTCAATTGATTTCTATTGGTTATGAAATTATTTTGAAAAAGTTATCTTCTCTCAAATAATCACTCTAATTATATCAAACTCTCTAATTTTTAATGTTTTTAAAACCAACGGATTGGCAAGAAAGTGAGGATACTTGAATGTTCAAAAAATAAGAAAATATTAAGTTTTAAAAATTGGGTTATTTAAATATAGCATATTAATATAGTTTTAAAGTTTTGAAGTACATTTTAAAATTTTGGAATAAAGTTTACCACCTTATTAAGGTGACAAATGGAATTATAATAAGTTTTTTCATCTTTAAAATTGATTAAATAACACAAAAGAATTAAAAATAAAAAACACATTAATATTTTTCAAATTAAAAAAAAAATGTTTTTTTAAGTCAATAAAAAAATAGCATTTTTTTTTATATTAAAAGGTACTTGTACTGTATCCACAACATTTACATACATCAAAATTCAAAAAAGAGTATCTTGAACTATATTAATTTTGAAATATATAATACTATCCTCTAACAAAGTTTCCAAATCTTAAGTTCCCAAAGCAGATTTTCATGTAATTTCACAAGTAACCTCCTCAACAAACTAATCCCAAAAAACATGCAATTTTAAAGAACATTCATAACATTAAGGATGAACATTGCCTTGTGCTTCTTGTCTCTAAAGTCCCCCTTTAGAGTGAGGAGGACTTTGTTCCTCAATTACTATTGGGCCCATGTTTGTAAAACTTCTAATACCCAACAAGATGGTAATCTAGCTCAATATATTTTAACTCATAAAATTTAAGTCTTGATGCAAAAATAAAATTCAGATCTATACTATGATTACACAAGCTGAGTAGAATTGCATGTAGAATGGAAAATAAATATCCAAACACATAATAACTCCAGATATACCTTGGAAACCCGAAGTTGGGGAAAACCAACAAAGGAGGGATTTTATTTTTTTCTTCTTGAGAAAATATTAGTAGAAAAATACAAAGAATACAACTCAGAAAATTCTTACAACATATCTGATATATTACAGCCATGAAACAATCCTCTTTGGGTGTTGTATGACCTCCCAAAAATCTCTAGAACTGAGATAAATGGATCCCAGTTGAAGCTGTCTCTTTTCCCAGCTGTACGACCCACATAGTGCACCTCTTTCAAACCATGTGTGGCTTGCTAAACTCAACACATGCCCTACAAAAAGAGATCGACTTGTACGACCCATTGTACAACCTTGTACGATGTAGATATGTATCCTGTATGACCCTTTTTCACACCCAACAAATCACCCCTGCAAAACGCTACCCTTCAACCCTCAAATCGACCTCTTTAATTGCTACCCTTGCTAAAAAAATCTCTACAGAAAAATTGGCCTCTTGGTTTAACCCTTGTGCCCCCTCCTTTCTTGTTCAATCACCCTCAAAGATGATCTTTCATTGTTCCCTCACACTCACTTCATAATCTTGAATTTATCCTTCTAGATATTTCCAAAAGAGATCAATGATCCAGATTAAATCTCATCTCTTTCTTGGGATCATAAAACAACTTAAATTATTTCCAAAGTAAACTTTAGAAACTCGGTAAATAAAGTCAATGAAAAACCAAAACTTTAATTTTTCATACTTTCCTAAGTTAGACTTAGGCAAAATTAAAAAGTTGTCTTGGATAATTTTAATGTCCCCTACATGCCTAGGACACATAGATATGAGCATACACCTTCTCTCTACTACAAATTTAACCCTCCCTCTTAGTGAGGAAGGTGGTTTGCACAATCCCCAACTTGTCTCTGAAGAAAACAAATTTTCCTTTCACCAAATACTTTGTGAGAATGTCTGCAACCTACTCACTGGTTGGCACATATTATAGCTTCACGGTTCCTTTCTGCTCCCAATCCCTAATGAAGTGATAACATATCTCGATGTGTTTGGATCTATCACGAAACACATGATTCTTATAGAGCTTGATGCAACCCTGATTGTCACAGTGGATAATTGTAGTTTCCAACTTCTAATCAAACAACCCCATGAGCAGCTTCCGAAGCCAACAACACCCGAACGTGAACCCAAGCTGAAACAACAACCTGATGTACTCTTCCTGTCCACAGCGCCACATGCCCAATCTGCATCCGAATAACCCCAAAGCTTCACTCCATCCCCCTGGATATAGCTCAATCCATACTCGACTATCCCAATCATATACCTCGACACATGTTTCACAACCACCTAGTTTACATGCTTCGGCTAAACCATGAATTGACTGAGTGTGTTGACTAGAAAACACAAATATGGCCCAGTGTTAATGATCTAAAGGATCCGAAACACTCAAAATTTGATCTTCTCAAATGCAAATGAAAATGAATCCATTGCATAGAGCTCGATGCGAGCTTTTCAATTGTGTGTGATTCACCTCAAACAAACGTCGTATGAGGAAGATATCACATTTTAAAGTTTCAACAAAATAAGGGAAAAATGGAAAACATGAGTGGCATGTGGCACTGTACAGACTGTTGACTTGGCATGTTCATACAATGACATGGCAAGGTGACATGGAATCTGTACAATGACACGACATGGTGACGTGGCATTTTTACAATGATGTGGCATCTGTATAGTGACATGGTATCACTATCATCAAGATGACATGGCATCCATACGATGAGTTGGAAGCGGTGGCCAATGAGAGGTTTCCATGTGGACTAACTAGGTGGTGCCATATGGCACCTTCTAGAAGGGAAGCAAGGCCTGATGCATCCCACCAAATATGGCATATTCCACCAAATCTGGAGAAATCCCATTAAATTTGGTAGATTGTGCCTTATTTAACTGGGCACACAAATCAATGCAGGGGAGGTCTGGCACAAAAATCAATGCAATACAGACTAATGCAGTCTTGGAGTTTGTGCTAGAGGGGGAGTCCTGAGAGCCTATTTAGAACCCTATCAATTTTATACTCAAAAGTCTCAGAATTTCAAGAGGATTCCAAATCTGACATCTATTTTTGAGTTGGTGCAACTGGACAAAAAAGTGTTGTAGAGACGCATGGGCACAAAAATCGAGGTAGTATAGATCTAACAGAGCGCGACATTGGATTTTGTACCAGAAGGGGAGTACTGATGGCCTGTGCAAAAGTATATCGAATTTATACTCAAAGTTACAGAATTTTAAGAGGAGTGTGAATTTGACCTCTGTTTTTTTATTTTGAGTAGCCGATCAAAAAAATGTTTCCAGATCCTTTGTTACTGAGCCAAGTATAACATAGTCTATACTCTAAAGTCTCAGATTTTCCTGTAGAATCCAATGGTGGTTTCTATTTCTATCATAGAGTTGTAGATATGAAAGGTGGTTTCAAGAGTTGATATGTAAGCCTTTCTTTTGTATTCTTAAAGCATTTGAGATTAATGAAGAGCGGTCTCATTGTTGGGAGTGGACCTGGAGACGTAGCCAGGATGTCTGGTGAACTCTGTTATCAAGTTTTGGTGTGCTTGTGTTGATATTGTTCTCTCTCAATCTCTTCTTTAACATCTCACAAATTACTTATGAAGAATGGATTAAGCAAGTCGGTGTTCATAAGTTTAAGAGTTTAGTTAAGTGAAGCAATTCACATAACATTGAAAGATGCACTGTCAAAATTAAAGATCTTGGAAATTGAAAAATATTTGTTATCAATGAAGGACTAACTGCTGGATTGGTAACTTAAGATTTTTATATCAAGAGGTATAAGAGCAGGGTTGACAGATGAATGCTTACGAGAGCTAGACTAAAGCAAGGTGAAGGAAAACTTGCAAGTTACAATCCAATAATTGAAAGGAGAATTTGTAAACGTGAAATGGCTTCCATGGGAAAGGAATGAGAAGATCCTCCCATGAGCCCCAAGGAAGCGATGGCTACACTCCGTACAATGAGGGTAATGAATGATGTTTTCAAACCCGTTATCGGTGTTTTTATCATTGTGTACTTAGATTACATTTTGGTCTTTAGTCGTACTTGGAAGGATCATGTGATGCATGTAAAGAAAGTACTTGATGTACTGAAAAGGGAGAAGTTATTTGTGAACTTGTCTAAATGTGAGTTTGGCAAGACCTCTCTTGTATACTTGGGTTATGTTGTAGGGAATGGTCAGTTGAAGGTAGATCCCTCTAAGGTGGAAGTCATCTTAAATTGTCCCAAGCCAAGTACTGTGATGGAAGTAAGAATCATCCCAGGGGCAGTACAATACTGGAGGAAATTTATTGCTAATTTATCATATATATCATCTCCTTTGCATGCATTAACAAATGTGAAACACGTCTTTTAATGGGGAGGCAAGAAACAAAAATCCTTCGAGACATTGAATGAGAAGTTGAGTACAACACCAGGTTGTGATCCAGATCATCACCATGAATTGGTGAATTTATTTAGTGAAATTGTCAGAAGACGGAGTCCATGAAGATGCCTACCTATCCCTTCCCTGTATAGGTATCTAGGAAGATTCCATTACGGGGAAGCAACCTGCAGTAGAACAATTATGATTATCATTTTGGGGAAGTAGCCTAAAATGGAACATTAATGTTTATCATTTGTAAATAACAAAGTTAGCATGCATATGATGTCCTTCTAAATTATGTTTCCATTGTTGTAAAGTAGGATGGAAATAATCTTCTTTGTATGAAGTAAGGAGGTAGAATACTTATTACAAGAAAGTATAGGTGGCTATTGATTAAATGTCATGTAAAGTGTATGATTTATGCTATGTACATCACAAAGATGTTATGTAAATGCCATGTTCATGCAATATGTATTCTTAATGCCTTGTAAATAAGGAAGTCAAACAATACAATTGTTATGTACATCACAAAGATGTCATGTAAATGCCATGTTCATGTAATATGTATTCTTAATGCCTTGTAAATAAGCAAGTCAAACAATACAGTTGTTTGGGAAAACATGTTTGGATTTTGCTTTTAGGGAAGCGAGTGAAGGAAATCAACAAGAAGTTCATTTAGAGGCTCCAATAGATGCATCAAGTAGTACAAGAATAGTGAAGCCAAGATGGCCCATGGCATGACCAAGACTAGAATGATCAAATCCAAGATGGAAGTCCAAGATGGAGATCAAATCCAATATGGAGAGCCAAGATAGAGATCCAAGATGGAAATTCAAGATGGAGAGCCAAGATAGAGATCCAAGATGGAAATTCAAGATGGAGGTCCAAGATGGAGATCAAATATGAGATTGAGATCCAATATGGAGATCTAAGATGGGAATCCAATATGGAGATTCAATATGGAGATAAAAAATGGATATCCAAGATGAAGAGCCAAGATGGAGAGCCAATATAGAGATCCAAGATGGAAATCCGAGACAGAGATCGATCCCGGGAAGTCCAATATGAAGACCAGTTCTAAGATGGAGATCAATTTGAAGTGCATTTCAACAAGGTGGAAGAGTGAGGAATATTTATTATCACTAAGTTGATGAATAATACATACATTTGGAGGTCCATAAGTTCTTTAGTGGGGAGGTGTGATCCAGAAAGCTAAAAAAATGATTTTTTCAAATGAAAATGAAAATGTTTCCACTGCGTAGAGGTTGAAAAGAGATTTCCAATGACGCGTGATTCGCCTCAGATGGACATTGTATGAAGAAGATATCAAATTTTGTAGTTTCGACAAAACAACGAAAAATGGAAAACATGAGTGTCACATGGCACTGTACGGACTACTGATGTGGCATGTTTGTATAATGATGTGGTAGGGCGATGTGGAAACCATACAATGATGTTTCATCCTAGTCAACAAGATGACGTGACATTCGTACGGTGAGTTGGTAGTGGTGGTGAATGAGAGACTACTACGTGGACCAACCAAGTGGTGCCACGTGGGACCTTCTAGAAGGCCAATGAGGCCTGATGCATCTCCCCAAATCTGGCGTATTCCACCAAATCTGTCGAAATCCCACTAAATTTGACATGTTGTGCATTATTTAATTAGGCATGCAAATCAATGTAGGGGGAGGTATGGCATGGAAATTGATGTAGTACAGATTAATGCAGCCTTGGAGTTTGTGCCAGAGGGGGAATCCCGAGAGCCTGTTTAGAACCCTATCGAGTTTATACTCAAAACTATCAGAATTTCGAGAGGAGTTTGAATCTAACCTCTGTTTCTGAGTTGGTGCAGATGAACAAAAAAGTGTTGAAGAGGTGCATAGGCATGAAAACTGAGGCGGTACAAATCTGACATAGTACAACATTGGAGTTTGTGCTAGAGGGGGAGTCTCGAGGGCCTTTGCAGAAGTATATCGACTTTATACTCAAAAGTTGCATAATTTCAAGAGGAGTCCAAATATGAACTCTGTTTCTGAGTTTGAGTAGCCGATAAAAAATATCTTCTAGATCCTTTGCTCCCGAGCCAAGTATAGCAGAGTCTATAATCCAAAGTATCTGATTTTCCTATATAATCCAATGGTGGTTTTTGTTTCTTTCATAGAGTTGTAGATCTGAAAGGTGGTTTCAAGAGTTGATATGTAAGCCTTTCTTTTGTATTCTTAAAGAATTTGAGATAAATGAAGAGCGATCTCACTGTTGGGAGTGGACTTGAAGACATAGGCATGATGTCTTGGGAACTCTATTATCAAGTTTTAGTGAGCTTGTGTTGATATTGTTCTCTCTTAATCTCTTCTTTAACATTTCACAAATTACTTATGAAGAATGGATTAAGCAAGTTGATGTTCATAAGTTTAAGAGTTTAGTTAAGTGAAGAAGTTCACACAACATTGCAAGATGCAGTGTCAAAATTAAAGATCTTGGAAACTGAAAAATATTTGTTATCAATGAAGGACTAAGATTTTGCAAATCAGTTAACCAGATACATCAAAGATCCAATGGGCTGCCTGTAAAGAGTGGGATCCACTCCCTATGAGTTGGAAGCATCTATATTCTTCCAGTTAGTAACCATGGGTGTTTCCATATGCCTACAATCTTGCATGCCAAACTATTTCAGGATCTCCACAACATATTTCCCTTTCCCAAGAAAAATCTGTTCATCCTTCTACCACACCTCTAAACTGAGAAAATAATGCATCAACCCCAAGTCTTTCATCTCAAACTCAGTAGCAAGCTCTCTCTTGCAATCATTTATGAGCTTGTCTAACCCTTTCATGAATAAGTCATCCACATGTAACACAAGAATGAGTGGCTCACCCTTAACCAAGATGTAGTAAAGGTTAGATTCAACCTCACTCTTGGTGAAGCCCATCCTAAGAAAATAACTATCAATCCTACTGTACCATGCATGTGGTGCCTGCTTGAGCCCTTATAGCTTCAACCTGCAAACATGAGTTTCCCTGTCGTCACCTCAAAACTCTCTGGTTTCTCAATATAAATCTCCTCCTCTATCACTCCATTAAGAAACAATGTCTTGACATCCATCTGGTGGATCTACCACCCCAAATCAAATGTAATGGATATCATGACTATGATAGAAGAATATCTCGCAACGGGTGAAAATGTCTCACTGAAGTCAATCCCCTCCTTCTGTGAGAAGCCCTTAGCCACAAAGCGGGCTTTGAACTTGTCCATACTGCCATCAACAACGTGCTTGATCTTATAGATCCATCTAGATCCAACCATTGATTTCCCCTATGACCGGAGCACAATCTCCCACATATACTTCTTCATGATAGAATAATACTCCTCCATAATGTCATCTCTCCACACATGCTGCTCATATGCCTCCTGAAAAATGGAAGGCTCGACCTCTATCAACTCGCTCATGAGAACCATGTAACTGGAAAATATCTGTGGCACCTTACTCATCCTGATTGAAGTCCTGGGAGCATCCACATGCTCCTAAGCCTCTCTCAATGTGCACTCAACCCACATCGACATCTTCCTACTAGAGTAATCAGCCTGAGTAAATGGAGCATCTTGGTCCTCCTCATGCTGCTCATGCTGCTCACCCTGCACAATCTAGTGCTACTACTGCTCAACCTATACAAAAGTCTGGGGATTTGTAATCTGTAATGGATGTCTAGCCTTCTCCTTAGGAGCACTCTACTCTTGACTTTTCTCATGACTCTTCTCATCAGCTAGCATCTATTGTTGAAATTTTACCAAGTGGATTGAACCCTTAGTATGCACTAATACCATGTTGATCTTTTAACACTCTACTCAACACTCGACAATTATCTCAAAACAAAATCAATTTACCTATTGAAATCACATCTCAGTAATCAACTAAACATGCAACACACGCATAAACAAGGAAACCAAATCAAGCACACATAAACACTAATATTTTCGGGTAAGCCCCTGGAAAAACCCCGGATGGAAAACTAATCCAATGATGCTTTTATTAAGGTTAAAGCAGGGCTCTCGCAATAGGGATAATGTCTCACTGAGAGAAGTATACACTGCAGACAAACCTGGAAATTCCTGTGCTACTATACAAATTGTTTTGGCATGTTTCCCGAGGCATCCATGACTTGTCCTTTTGTGACCCGCAAACATCGACAACTGTCTCCATTGTGACCCATGGATATCTTCGATTATCTCCACTGTGACCTATGGATGTGTATGGAAAGTCCATATGGAAAGCTTCGTATGGTCTGATTCTTTCCTGTGGCTTCTAGCCTCTGAAACCCACCTGCATATGCTTCTGTTCTCTCTCCTCCTTGACCTGTATGACATCTAGATGGAAGTCCTTCTCCACCTATTCACAATATTTAATCAAATTCTTTCATGATATAACCCTCTGATCAACATTTGGATGAAATCTCTTCAACCAACCTATGAGATCTGCTCACTCTAATGTAAGCAAAAGTTCTTGTTTTCTCGTACACTCCTTACACTGAAAAAATTCCTTCTTTTCTATCCTTGACCTTGGTCTCTCACCAAAGTGACTTCCTCTCAAAGTCCCAATTGTGTCGACTCCCTCAACACAAGTCTCTCACAAGTGTATCTCACACAAGTCTCTCATGAGTGTATCTCACACAAATGTCTTCCTCCTTCTCCTAGCCTTTCTTTTATAAGAAGCACAAGGCAGTGTTCATCCTTCGCGTCCCACATTTCCTTAGCATTTTTCTTCTCATATAGATGTGGGATCATATGATCCTTGACACCATCCAATATAATCCTTTGTGCCCTTGCTTCTTTCACCTCGTGGAGGTCCAAGGAAATAGGATCATTGACTGGTATCAGAATTGCTATGGTAACATGTGCCCATAACTTATTCTCCTTGAGAAGAGTTGTGATGTTGACCTTCCATTGAAGATAATTTGAACCACCCTCTAATATGTCCTCATACCTCATGCTGGTATCCATGGAGATCTGAAATCTATAAACTGAAGAAATTTTACCGACTATAAACCAAATTTGAACTAGATCCATTAAATCTAAACTAGATCTGAAGAGATCTGCTGTATCAAATTCCTCTAAGATGGCTGTAAATTTATGTGTGTTTAATCAGAGGAAATGCTATGATACCATGCAAAATTTCTAATACCTAACAATATGGTAATCTAGCTCAATATATTTTAACCCATAAAATGTAAATCTTTATGCAGAAATAAAATTCAGATCTATACTATGATTATGCAAACTGAGTA
This sequence comes from Picea engelmannii, assembly GCA_009831015.1. Classification (NCBI taxonomy): domain Eukaryota; kingdom Viridiplantae; phylum Streptophyta; class Pinopsida; order Pinales; family Pinaceae; genus Picea; species Picea engelmannii. The sequence goes on from ML833574.1 coordinate 37,636, forward strand.
GAATTGCATGCACAATGAAAAATAAATATCCAAACACATAATAACACTAGATATACCCTAGAAACCCCAAGTTGGGGAAAACCAACAAAGGAGGGATTTTATTATTTTCTTCTTGAGAAAGTATTAGCAAAAAAATACAAAGAATACAACTCAGAAAATTCTTACAACAAATCTGAAATATTACAGCCTTGAAACAATCCTCTCTGGGTGTTGTATGGCCTCCTAAAAATCTCTAGAACTGAGATAAATTGATCCCAAATGAAGTTGTCTCTTTTCCCAATTGTACGACCCACCTAGTGCGCCTTTTTCAAACCTTGTGTGGCTTGCTAAACTCAACACACACCCTGCAACAAGAGATCAATCTGTACGACCCCTTGTATGACCCTATACGACGCTGATCTATATCATGTATGACCCTTTTTCATGCCCAACAAATGGCCCTTGTAAAATGATGCCCTTTATTCCTCAACTTAGCCTCTTTAATCGCAGCCCTTGCTCAGAAAATCTCTGCAGAAAATAGGCCTCTTGGTTTAACCCTTGTGCCCCCTCCTTTCTTGTTCAATCACCCTCAAATATGATCTTTCATAGTGACCTCACCCTCACTTCATAATCTTGAATTTAACCTTCTAGATCTTTCCAAAATAGATCAATGATCCAAATTAGATCTCATCTCTTTCTTGGGATCATAAAACAACTTAAATTATTTCCAAAGTAAACTTTAGAAACTAGGTAAATAAATTCAATGAAAAATTATAACTTTAATTTTTCATACTTTCCCAGGGATGATTTTAAGGATGGAAATTTATTTTAAAATGTAGAAACCTTGGCGAATCTTACTAATCCTTCATATGTCAACTATAAATGTTTGTCGATATTTTTGTAAAAATATTCAAATTTCTAAGGATTTTATACAGTTTGTATACAATTTTAACGATTTTTAAGGTAAAATAATTTTATCCTATAGAATTTGGGTGAAACATTTTTAGAATGGCGAATCGTTTTTTGGGAAAAACCATGGAAAATTAGCCCATGAGTGAAATTTAGCCCCTAAAATCATCCTTGTGTAACTTTCCTAAGTTAGACATAGGCAAAATTAAAAATTTGTCTTGGGTAATTTTAATGTCCCCTACATGCCTATGAGCATACACCTTCTCTCTGCTACAAATTTAACACTTTTTTGTCTAAATGTCTCATCCTCCCTCATGCCATGTAGCATAGAATTACCAGAACTTGGGTTGTTGGAGGCCAAAGAAAGTTCTACCATTTGCGAAGATGCTACCCAAGTGCGCAACCTATTACATTCCACTTCTCAAGCCATTACATCAAAGATGAGTGTATCAATTTTCTGCTCCATCTTTGTTAGCTTGGCTGAGAAAAACTTGAGTGTCCTGCTATAAGCTTGAATAACTACCTGGTGCCTACACAAAACTTTCCAAATCTCCTTGATCTTTGGGTTATCCATGATTGCAATGGATAACTTCTGCAATTCAAATTAAAAAAACATTGTTACAAGGTGATGATACTTCACAAATTATAATATAAAAAATATTAAAATAAGAATTAAAGTTGTTAAAATATTTAACATAATAAGATTTTTACGTTTAAGAAAACTAAAATAAAATTAGAAAAATAAAGTTATTTAATAAACATAAATTGAAAATACAATTTTGCTATCCATTTAAATCTTGGAGGTATAACATATTTTTAACTAACCAAATGTATTTTATATGAAATCGCGAAGGTTTTTACCATGCAAATAGTGTTGCTAGTCGTGCTTAGAATTCTCTCATGAAATTCATACCATATATGCCTACCAATTAGGTTGATGGAGGTCAAGGAGAGTGATACCATTTTCAAAGATGTTGTCAAAGTGCACATCTTGTTACATTATGTTTCCAGGACCATTACATTAATGTTGAGCGTATCTGCTCCATCTCTATTAGTTTTGTTGAGATGGGCATGAATGTCCCGCTGTTAGCTTGAATGAACGTCTCATGCAAGAGTAGAAATTTCCAAATCTCCTTGATCTCTGGGTTATCCATGATTGCAATGGATAATTTCTGCCATTCAAATTAAAAATCAGTAGAAAAATACAAAGAATACAACTCAGAAAATTCTTACAGCAGATCTGATATATTATAGCCCTGAAAAAATCCTCTCTAGGTGTTGTATAACCTCCCAAAAATCTCTAGAATTTAGATAAATGGATCCCAGTTGAAGCTGTCTCTTTTCCCAGCTGTACGAACTACCTAGCATGCCTCTTTCAAACCATGAGTGGCTTGCTAAACTCAACACACGCCCTACAACAAGAGATTGACATGTATGACCCATTGTATGACCTTGTACGATGTAGATCTGTAGCCTGTATGACCCTTTCTCACGCCCAACAAATGACCCCTACAAAATGCTACCCTTCAACCCTCAAATTGACCTCTTTAATTGCTGCCCTTGCTCAGAAAATATATACAGAAAAATTGGCCTCTTGGTTTAACCCTTGTGACCCCTCCTTTCTTGTTCAATCACCCTCAAAGATGATCTTTCATTGTTCCCTCACACTCACTTCATAATCTTGAATTTATCCTTCTAGATATTTCCAAAAGAGATCAATGATCTAGATTAAATCTCATCTCTTTCTTGGGATCATAAAACAAATTAAATTATTTCCAAAGTAAACTTCAGAAAATCGGTAAATAAAGTCAATGAAAAATTAGAACTTTAATTGTTCATACTTTCCTAAATTAGACTTAGGAAAAATTAAAAAGTTGTCTTGGGTAATTTTAATGTCCCCTACATGCTTAGGACACATAGACATGAGCACACACCTTCTCTCTGCTATAAATTTAACACTCCCTCTTAGCGAGGAAGGTGGTCTGCACAATCCCCAACTTGTCTATGAAGAAAACAAATTTTCCTTTCACCAAAGACTTCATGAGAATATCTGCAATCTACTCAATGGTTGGCACATATTATAGCTTCATGGTTCCTTTCTGCTCCCAATCCCTAATGAAGTGATAATGTATCTCGATGTGTTTGGATCTATCATGAAACACATGATTCTTAGAGAGCTGGATGCAACCCTGATTGCCAGAGTGGATAACTGTATTTTCCAACTTCTAATCAAACAACCCCATGAGCAGATTTCGAAGCCAAATGGCCTCACATGATGCCAAGCTGGCTGCCATATATTTAGCCTCTGCAGAACTCAAGGCAACTAACTTCTTCTTCCTGTTAAACCAAGAAACAACACCCGAACCCAAGCTGAAACAAAAACCCATTGTGCTCTTCTTGTCCACAATGCTACATGCCCAATATGCATCCGAATAACCCACAAGATTCACTCCATCCCCCTGGATATAGCTCAATCCATACTCGACTATCCCAAGCATATACCTCGACACATGTTTCGAAACCACCCAGTTTACATGCTTCAACTCAACCATGAATTGACTGAGTGTGTTGACTAAAAAACACAAATATGGCCCAATGTTAATGATCTAGAAGGATCTGAAACACTCAAAATTTAATCTTCTCAAATGTAAATGAAAATGAATCCATTGCGTAGAGATCAATGCGATCTTTCCAATGGTGCGTGATTCACCTCAAACAGACGTCGTATGAGGAAGATATCACATTTTGAAGTTTCAACAAAACATGGGAAACATGGCAAACATGAGTGCCTTGTGGCACTGTACAGACTGCTCACTTGCCATGTTCGTACAATGACATGGTAGGGTGACGTGGAATCTTTACAATGACGCGACAAGGTGACGTGGCATTTGTATTGTTGTTCCTGAGATTGATTCTAGGCTCAAAGAATAATGTCAGGCATCCAAGATTTTAAATGAAATGTTTTTATAAGTCATTTCTTCTACCTTCAGTTTTTCTGAGAAATAATCTTTAAGTGAAATTTATGATAAGAAAGTACAGAGGTTGTATCTCATTATCTGAGTCATAATTTTAATTTCAAATGATGTAGAAATGATTGAAAAAACTATTAAAACAAAGCAAGATATCAATTACAGATAAGTCTCACCTTATTTGCAGTAGAAGAAAAATAGAAGTTGTACCCTTGAAAGGAGATTAAGAATGCAACAATTCCCACAGGTCACAGGTCTTTTTTTTACTCATAGTAATAACAGAGGAAAAACTGTAACTGAATGAACTTCTGATATATTATGATCACAGTACATGTATTACTAAATTGTAATCATTCACTCTTCAAGAACAACAAAAGGAAACTCATAAGAGATGGAGACACAAAGAAAACACATAACTCAAATGGAACGAAACTTAGAATCTCTGTCTGTACTTGTATTAATATTCAAAAAGTTCTCTCTTTTACATTAGGCTAGAAGCAACCATGAATAGATCTAAAATCTATATATTTGTACAAAAATTGTCTCAACTAAAATTAGTTGGACTTTCTGCAATATCTACTCTAAAGATAGAATACAATCCGAATGGAAAAACAAAATGCAGATATTGTTGAGTTATGGTTTGATGTGCTGGCGCTTCATGTGTTCCTTCATTTTCTCCCAGATGCACTCACTTTCTTCTGTTCATTGAACTGGGTACACATGTCCATCAAGGCTACCACAAATCTTGAAGGTTCAATTTTCTCGTTCAATTCAAAGTCAAACATTTTTTTTTGTACTAGTGGCGACTTTTCCTGGATCTTCTTTACTTTCTGGGTTGTAATTTGACATTGTAAATTTGGTTTTACCAACAACTCATTAATATTAAGAAAATCAATCTGATACATCTGTTGGATGACATATTGAATATTTTTCTTATTTTTTCTGGAGTTTTCTTTATTCATTTCTATTTCAATATGCTCCAGTGCCTCCGAGATATCATGTTATTCAAATTCAACCAAATTTGATTCTACAAAAGATAGTGTCTCTAGACAAGTCTCCTTTGCCTCTTTGGCAAGTTTCTTGCTTTCCTATAGATTTGTCTCCCAAACTTTCAAGGCCATTTCACCCTTCACTTGTTCATATTGTGAGAAAGGGGCAAGACTAGGGATATTGGCTTTCTGCCTCCATATGATGAATTCCTGAAACTTGGATCTAGCCACACATGCATCTTTTTCTTTCTCATAAATACTTTTCAGAGAATTATTTATTGCTTGATAATATTTCTGAATAGTATCTACCTTTTGATATAGATCCTGCTGGACAACTTCCAGCTTCTCATCGATTTCCGATGCTTGTGCTTTGAAAGCATTGATGTCTATTGTTTTATTCTCCACTAGGGATAATTTGGCTTGCAACTGTTCTATCAAAATGTCTCATTGAGTGATCATGCCTTTCCTGGTTTGTGAACTCTGGTAAAGCAGCTCGAGTTTATCCTGTAACTGCTTCATTTGATGCTGATAATTTAACCCGATTTGCTCTATATCTTGATTCATTCTACTCCTAAAAATCTGTTCTGTGTTGTGTATTTCATTATGCAATTGTTCCACCAAGAGAGATTTTTGTTACAGTTTCTTTGTCAGTTATCCACTGACCATTGGTTGACAATGATGAAGGCCCCTAGTGAATCTTCAACCTCCTTGGAAAACTCAGGATCATCTTGGCCTTTTCCATCATACAATATTCTCTGCCTCTTAGTAACTACTCCATATTTTTGCTGAGATTCTTTGTTTACAATAGCTTTCCTTTACTTTTTGAAAAAGAAACTTGAGGGAGGCATTTCTCCAGGAAATATAAGAGTAAGTTCATCTATGTGAATGGCCTCCAAACTAGGAGTTCCAAAACTGGTCGCTAAGGGAGTTAATGAGGGAATATGAGAGATAATTGTGGTGGAGCTTTCTAGACCTGTTGTGCTTGGTATGCCAGCATAATTAACTGGTGTTGAATGAGGAAATTTTTTTCCTTGATTCATGAAAGCTTCAAAGTGGGCTAATATCTGTTGATCATTTAGACCTAACAGTGATGTTTTTATCTATTTAAATAACCCATCTGAACTCTTCAAAACTTCTTCAGCTTTGTTTTTAGTGGAGCAACTTGGCTGAGACTCTGTGGATTTAACTTCCTGTGAAGATGGTATGGGCCTTGACTCTCCTTGTAAGATCTTAGGCAAGTTGTTTCATCTATGCTTTTGGAAGTTGAGGAAGCCAACATGTTAGTCAAGAGGCAGAGTCTGGAATCTTTTTGAACTTCCTCATATGATCTAACTCCCCTGAAAATCTCATCATAAGGAGACTCCTTATGGATGTATCTTTTCATGTTGTATTGAGCCAAATGATTCTCTACTATCTTATGTGGATCATGTCTTTTGAATTCGATGTCAACTAATTTGACATATTCCAATGCTGCAGCCTCAACTTTGGTATGACCAAAATATAACAATGTAAACATACCAACTTGAATGGGAAAAGTTGGCCATACCTTTTTTTGATCTGCTTTCAATTCATTGGTGATTCCTCCTGCTACTGTTTGGTATGCTACTTCTCTACACACTAGCATGTCATGTAAAAATTGTGGAATGGCATGAGGAGGAACTGAGAAACCGAACAATCTAATGTAAGAGAAGTTCTCTTCAATGTACTAGTCTACAAATGTGCCTAAATTTCCCATAATTTTTTCTAAAATCCTGGGTGGTGGGTGGCCATGAATAACTATATGAATAGGTACCACTACGTTGTGACAGATTTCGTAAAATAAATCTTTAGCATTTTCTTCCCATAGTTTGGAGTTGTAGAAATGTATAGGCTTAGAACTAGCCGGGGTCCAACTCCAATTCATCAGGAGAAATGGGGTCATGAAGCAAATGGCATCCATGATATATGCAGACATCTAAAAAGGAGCAGGTTGCCATTTTGATTTCAATGATTGGTACTCAACAATATCCTTAGCCAGTTTGTCAAAAAACAATTTATCCCAGTTTAAAGTATAGCCCTCAACTACTTCATTCATTATAGCCACCCACTCAACTGAGAAATGTGCATGGTTATTTTTCCCAAATAAACGATAGAGCATCATGGCTATATATAAGATATGCGCATCTAAGGATGCCATGGAATACATACCATGAGCGTCAGTTTTGAATTCGTCCGGATGTCCCCACCAGGATTTGATTATATCACGACCATTTCTACCGTATTGAGTGCATTCCTTTCTCTCAAAATCCAGGAGAAATGCTGCATTTTAAGTATATTTGGGAGTAGAAGAAATTTTATACATTACTTGTAGGTTCTCCGGTCGAAAAGAGCCGACGGAGGTCTTCTGGTGGCTGATAACACTTCTGGTTTGAATGTCGACGTGCTCCAGAGCCCAACTTATCATATCACTATGGGGTAAAATCTTGGGTCATGCAACAATCTTGTGCAATTCCGACTGTGCTACCAATCTAAGCTTGGCTGAGAAGGACTCATCGTCTTCCTTAGCAAAATCTTTTGGACAATTAATAATCTCATGTTCTAAGATATTGTAAACATGCTTCCAAGACTTAATGGTATCCATAATTCACAGAGTGGTGTTTGATAAAACATTTGTGTTTGGATTGGAATTATCAACTGATGCATATTGCTTCTTCGCAGCTTTACGTGGCACCATAACCCTCAGGGAAAAAAATTAACCTGCCTGTAATAAGAGAAGTTTGTAAGCTCTTTACTGAATGAAAACTACTAATTGCAAATGGTAATATAACTTGGGATTTGAAATGTTTTATTCATAAAGTCTATCAATCTTCGTATTGATTTACTGACAGAGAAATTATTAAAAATTTAATGGAATTTATTACCTGGAGATTCACAATCTTTATTCAAATCGTTAACTTTAATCAATCATAAATGCCATTAATACTTCAATGGTTCGTCGTTCAGAGGTTTTGAATGTGACAGGGCAGGAATTTTCCAAAGGCCGAATTCTTGGAGAAGTTAATCTCTAATTAATTGCTTTTATGTTCTAACTAATCATGTTTTAAAATTTTTATTAGCCTTAAGTATTTCGTAAGTTCAGTATTCGAGAGTTTTGGATGAAGGATGATAGAAATCCTCTGAAGGCCGAACTCCCGGAGTAAACACTTCAAACTGTTACGAGCTCCGAGAGTTCATTTGTTTTAAAAGTGCGGTTCGTACTTCGACGGTTCGACATTCAGAAGTTTTGGATATAGCTCGAGAGAAATCTCCCGAAGAACGAAATTGCAGAGCGATTAATTAATACTTAATCATGATTAATTGAATTTTTTAATTGTTTTATTATCTTTTTTTTAAACACTTTACTTTTTGTGATATCCAATACTTTGGAATTTTGACACTTCGACAATTGTGAACCCAATCTTTGTTTGAACTCCCGAAGCACGAAGCTCCGAAGTGACCGTTAAAGGTTTTCTTTTAAAATTCAGGTGACTTTTGCATTTCATAGATCGCAAGAACCATTCGATCAACTTAGTGAAAATCATCGACGAGTGATATTGAGAGCACCTTATTAATATATAACGACCAAGGATTTAGTTAATTAAAAGGCAATTTCCTAAGTTTTTTTTGGTGAAATTTTATTTCTAAGAGACAAAAACAAAAGAATAAAAGTTCAAAATTCTAAGTGTTCTAACATGTACAATGATGCGGCATCTGTATAGTGACGTGGTATCACTTTCATCAAGATGATGTGGCATCCATATGATGAGTTGGCAGCGGTGGCCAATGAGAGGCTGCCACGTGGACCAACCAAGTGGTGCCATGTGGCACCTTCTAGAAGGGAAGTGAGGCCTGGTGCATCCTGCCAAATATGGCATATTCCACCAAATCTGGCGAAATCCCATTAAATTTGGTAGATTGTGCCTTATTTAGCTGGGCATGCAAATCGATGCAGGGGAGGTCTGGAACAAAAATCGATGCAGTACAGACTAATGCAGTCTTGGAGTTTGTGCTAGCGGGGGAGTCTTGAGAGCCTATTTAGAACCCTATCGATTTTATACTCAAAAGTCTCAAAATTTCGAGAGGATTACAAATTTGACGTCTATTTTTGATTTGGTGCAACCGAACAAAAAAGTGTTGTAGAGACGCATGGGCACAGAAATCGAGGCAGTACAGATCTGCCAGAGCACAACATTGGATTTTGTTCTAGAGGGGGAGTCCTGAGGGCCTGTGCAGAAGTATATCGACTCTATACTCAAAGTTACAGAATTTCAAGAGGAGTTTGAATTTGAACTTTGTTTCTAATTTTCAGTAGCCGATCAAAAAAATGTTTCCAGATCCTTTGTTACTGAGCCAAGTATAACATAGTCTATACTCTAAAGTCTCATATTTTCCTATAGAATCCAATGGTGTTTTCTATTTCTATCATAGAGCTGCAAATATGAAAGGTGGTTTCAAGAGTTGATATGTAAGCCTTTCTTTTGTATTCTTAGAGCATTTGAGATTAATGAAGAGCGGTCTCATTGTTGGGAGTGGACTCAGAGACGTAGCCAGGATGTCTGGTGAACTATGTTATCAAGTTTTGGTGTGCGTGTGTTGATATTGTTCTCTCTCGATCTCTTCTTTAAAATCTCAAAAATTACTTGTGAAGAATGGATTAAGCAAGTCGATGTTCATAAGTTTAAGAGTTTAGTTAAGTGAAGCAATTCACATAACATTGAAAGATGCATTGTCAAAATTAAAGATCCTGGAAATTGAAAAATATTTGTTATCAATGAAGGACTAACGGCTGGATTGGTAACTTAAGATTTTTAGATCAAGAGGTATAAGAGCAGGCTTGACAGATGAATGCTTACGAGATCTAGACTAAAGCAAGGTGAAGGAAAACTTGCAAGTTACAATCCAATAATTGAAAGGAGAATTCATAAACGTGAAATGGCTTCCATGGGAAAGGAATGAGAAGATCCTCCCATGAGCCCCAAGGAAGCGATGGATACACTCCGTACAATGAAGGTAATGAATGATGTTTTCAGACCCGTTATCGGTGTTTTTATCATTGTGTACTTAGATTACATTTTGGTCTTTAGTCGTACTTGGAAGGATCATGTGATGCATGTAAAGAAAGTACTTGATGTACTGAAAAGGGAGAAGTTATTTGTGAACTTGTCTAAATGTGAGTTTGGCAAGACCTCTCTTGTATACTTGGGTTATGTTGTAGGGAATGGTCAGTTGAAGGTAGATCCCTCTAAGGTGGAAGTCATCTTAAATTGTCCCAAGCCAAGTACTGTGATGGAAGTAAGAATCATCCCAGGGGCAGTACAATACTGGAGGAAATTTATTGCTAATTTATCATATATAGCATCTCCTTTGCTTGCATTAACAAATGTGAAACACGTCTTTCAATGGGGAGGCAAGAAACAAAAATCCTTCGAGACATTGAAAGAGAAGTTGAGTACAACACCAGGTTGTGATCCAGATCATCACCATGAATTGGTGAATTTATTTAGTGAAATTGTTAGAAGAAGGAGTCCATGAAGAAGCCCACCTATCCCTTCCCTGGATAGGTATCTGGGAAGATTCCATTACGGGGAAGCAACCTGTAGTGGAACAATTATGATTATCATTTTGGGGAAGTAGCCTAAAATGGAACATTAATGTTTATCATTTGTAAATAAAAAAGTTAGCATGCATATGTAGTCCTTTTAAATTATGTTTCCTTTGTTGTAAAGTAGGATGGAAATAATCTTCTTTGTATGAAGTAAGGAGGTAGAATACTTACTAAAAGAAAGTATAGGTGGCTATTGATTAAATGTCATGTAAAGTGTATGATTTATTATATGTACATCACAAAGTTGTTATGTAAATGCCATGTTCATGTAAGATGTATTCTTAATGCCTTGTAAATAAGCAAGTCAAACAATACAATTGTTTGGGAAAACATGTTTGGATTTTGCTTTTAGGGAAGCGAGTGAAGGAAATAAGCAAGAAGTTCATTTAGAGGCTCCAATAGATACATCAAGTAGTACAAGAATAGTGAAGCCAAGATGGCCCATGGAATGACCAAAACTAGAATGATCAAATCCAAGATGGAGATTAAATCCAAGATGGAAGTCCAAGATGAAGATCAAATCCAAAATGGAGAGCCAAGATAGAGATCCAAGATGGAAATTCAAGATGGAGGTCCAAGATGGAGATCAAATCTGAGATTGAGATCCAAGATGGAGATCTAAGATGGGAATCCAAGATGGAGATTCAAGATGGAGATCCAAAATGAATATCCAAGATGAAGGGCCAAGATGGAGAGCCAATATAGAGATCCAAGATGGAAATCCGAGTCGGAGATCGATCCCAAGATGGAAGTCCAATATGAAGACTAGTTCTAAGATGGAGATCAATTTGAAGTGCATTTCAACAAGGTGGAATAGTGAGGAAGCTTTATTATCACTAAGTTGATGAATAATACATACTTTTGGAGGTCCAAAAGTTCTTTAGTGGGGAGGTGTGATCGAGAACGCTAAAAAATTGATTTTTTCAAATGAAAATGAAAATGTTTCCATTGCATAGAGGTCGAAAAGAGATTTCCAATGCTGCGTGATTCGCCTCAAATGGACATCGTATGAGGAAGATATCGCATTTTGAAGTTTCGACAAAACAAGGGAAAATGGAAAACATGAGTGCCACATGGCACTGTATAGACTGTTGATGTGGCATGTTTTTACAATGATGTGGTAGGGTGATGTGGAAACCATACAATGATGTGTCAGCCCAGTCAACAAGATAACGTAGCATCCGTACAATGAGTTGGTAGCAGTGGTGAATGAGAGACTACTATGTGGACCAACCAAGTGGTGCTACGTGGCACCTTCTAGAAGGCCAATGAGGCCTGGTGCATCCTGCCAAATCTAGCGGATTCCACCAAATCTGTCGAAATCCCACTAAATTTGTCATGTTGTTCCTTATTTAATTGGGCACACAAATCAATGCAGGGGGAGGTATGGCATGGAAATCAATGCAATATAGACTAACATAGTCTTGGAGTTTGTGCTAGAGGGGGAATCTCGAGAGCCTGTTTAGAACCCTATCGAGTTTATACTCAAAAGTCTTAGAATTTTGAGAGGAGTTTGAATCTAACCTCTGTTTCTGAGTTGGTGTAGATGAACAAAAAAGTGTTGTAGAGGTGCATATGCATGAAAACTGAGGCGTTAGAAATCTAACATAGTGCATCATTGGAGTTTGTGCTAGAGGGGGAGTCTCGAGGGCCTCTGCAGAAGTATATCGAATTTATACTCAAAAGTTGCAGAATTTCAAGAGGAGTCCAAATATGACCTCTGTTTCTGAGTTTGAGTAGCCAATAAAAAATAGCTTCCAGATCCTTTGTTGCCGAGACAAGTATAGTAGAGTCTATACTCCAAAGTCTCTGATTTTCCTATAGAATCCAATGGTGGTTTATGTTTCTGTCATAGAGTTGCAGATCTGAAGGGTGGTTTCAAGAGTTGATATGTAAGCCTTTATTTTGTATTCTTAAAGCATTTGAGATTAATGAAGAGCAGTCTCACTGTTGGGAGTAGACCTGAAGACGTAGCCACGATGTCTAGGGAACTCTGTTATCAAGTTTTAGTGTGCTTATGTTGATATTTTTCTATCTTAATCTCTTCTTTAACATCTCAAAAATTACTTACGAAGAATGGATTAAGAAAGTTAATGTTCATAAGTTTAAGAGTTTAGTTAAGTGAAGCGTTTCACACAACATTGCAAGATGCACTGTCAAAATTAAATATGTTGGAAACTGAAAAAGATTTGTTATCAATGAAGGACTAATGGTTAGATTGGTAACTTAAGATTTTCATATCAGTTAACCTGATACATAAGAGATCCAATGGGATACCTATAAAGAGTGGGATACACTCCCTTTGAGTTGGAAGCATCTATATTCTTCCAGTTAGTAACCATGGGTGTTGCCATAGGCCTGCAATATTGCATGCCAAACTACTTCAGGGTCTCCACAACATATTTCCCTTTCCCAAGAAAAATCAACATATTTCCCTTTCCCAAGAAAAATATGTTCATCCTTCTGCCACACCTCTAAACCGAGAAAATAATGCATCATCCCCAAGTATTTCATCTCAAAATCAATAGAAATCTCCCTCTTGCAATCATCCATGAGCTTCTCTAACCCTGTCATGAATAAGTCATCCACATATAACACATGAATGAGTGGCTCACCCTTAACCAAGATGTAGTAAAGGTTAGAGTCAACCTCACTCTTGGTGAAGCCCATCCCAAGCAAATAGCTATCAATCCTACTGTACCACGCACGTGTTGCCTGCTTGAGCCCATATAGCACTCTCTTCAACCTACAAACATGAGTTTGCCTTTCGTCACCTCAAAACTCTCTGGCTTCTCAATATAAATCTCCTCCTCTATCACTCCATTGAGAAACATTGTCTTGACATCCATCTGGTGGATCTACCACCCCAAATCAATTGCAATGGATATCATGACTATGATAGAAGAATATCTCACCACGGGTGAAAATGTCTCACTGAAGTCAATGCCCTCCTTCTGTGAGAAGCCCTTAGCCACAAAGTGGGCTTTGAACTTGTCCACACTACCATCAACAACGTACTTGATCTTCTAGATCCATCTAGATCCAACCACTGATTTCCCCTCTGGCCGGGGCACAACCTCCCACATATAATTCTTCATGATAGAATAATACCTCTCCATAATGTCATGTATCCACACCTGCTGCTCAAATTCCTCTTGAAAAATGGAAGGCTCAACCTCTATCAACTCGCTCATGAGAACCATGTAACTGGAAAATATTTTTGGCACCTTACTCATCTCGACTGAAGTCCTGGGAGCATCCACCTACTCCTAAGACTCTCTCAATGTGCACTCAACCCACTTCAACATCCTCCTACTAGAGTACTCAGCCTGAGTAAATGGAGCATCTTGGTCCTCCTCATGCTACTCATGCTGCTCACCCTGCACAATCTGGTGTTGTTGTTTCTAAACGTGTAGAAAAGTCTAGGGACTTTTAATATGTAATGGTTGTCTAGCCTTCTCCTTAGGAGCACTCTGCTCTTGACTTTGCTCATGACTCTTCTCATCAACTAGCATCTATTGTTGAAATTTTACCAAGTGGATTCAACCCTTATTATGCACTAATGCCATGTTGATATTTTAACACTCTACTCAACACCCGATAATTAGCTCAAAACAAAATCACTTTATCTATTGAAAGCACATATCGGTAATAAACTAAAAAAGTAGCAGAAGCATAAACAAGGAAACCAAATCAAGCACACATAAACACCAATATTTTTGGGTAAACCCCTGGAAAAACCCCGAAGGGAAAAATTGTCCAATGATGATTTTATTAAGGTCAAATTAGGGCTCCCACAACAGGTATAATGGCTCACTGCGAGAAGTATACACTGCAGACAAACCTAGAAACTCCCGTGCTACTGTACGACCTATTTTGGCATGTTTCCCGAGGCATCCGAGACTTGTCCTTCTATGACTCACAAACATCCGCAACTATCTCCACTATGACACATGGATATCTGCAACTGTCTCCACTGTGACCTATGGATGTGTATGGAAATTCCATATGGAAAGCTCCGTACAGTCTGACTCTTTCCTGTGGCTTCTGGCCTTTGAAACCCACCTCCATCTACTTCTGTTCTCTCTCCTCCTTAACCTGTATGACATCTAGATGGAAGTCCTTCTCCACCTATTCAAGATATTGAATCATAGTCTTTCATGATCTAACCCTCTGATCAAAACTTAGATGAAATCTCTTCAACCAACCTATGAGATTTTCTCACTCTAATGTAAGAAAAAGTTCTTGTTTGCTCATACACTCCTTACACTAACAAAATTCCTTCTTTTCTATCCTCAAACTTGGTCTCTCACCAAAGTGACTTCCTCTTAAAGTCCCAATTATGTCGACTCCATCAACACAAGTCTCTCACAAGTGTATCTCACACAAGTCTCTCATGAGTGTATCTCACACAAACATCTTCCTCCTTCTCCTAACCTTTCTTTTATAATCATGAGTTACAATCTATTACTAATCTTCAAGGTGATCTATGGCTGAGATTACTTCTCATTCCCACTAAAGATTTAGATTACATGCTGCATGATAAACGTGTTCCTTAAATAACTCAATTCACTAATAAATACAATTTTATTTTAATTAATTCCTTTTAACTAAAGTAAACTCAAGACTAGAAGATTCTTTGATGACTTCCACATGCTAGACACATGCTAATGCGGAAGTACCTATCTGATGCTACCACCAACATAAACACTCCCTCTTAGAAATGAAGGTACTTCTCCCACCTGGAGTTGGCTCAATCTTCACTACCAGAACTGCTACCATGCCTGCTCTCCAATATACTTGATTGGTTGCTCCCCTTTGACATAGAAGCTACCCTTGCCATGATGGTTTGAACTGTCTTTGAAGACTCACTGCCTCTAAACATGCTCCTAGAAGTCTCCTGCTCTTGAGCATCCTGCATGGCCATATCATACCATGACTCATTCTTGACATAATTGGAAGGATGCTCCTTCCCACCTAAACCTGAAGGATAATTGCCTCTGAGCTGCTCAACCTTCGTAGCTACCTGCTCTCTATTCTCTACCACTTTGCTACTTGTCATTTCTCACATAGGTTGTCCCTTTAGCCCGTCCTCATTTTTCAGTGTGTTCACCATATCCAAGATTTGATATGATAACCCTCTACTGAAATTGTCGTTTCCTTGAAATCTGTCCTTCGATTTCCCTTGTTGGTTATCAACCTGATAAGATTTGTCCTCTTGGTTTCCCCCCTTAGAGACTAGGCTCCCTCTTTCCTTCAAATCCTCGACTCTAATACCATGTTGAATTTTTCCCAAGTGGATTCAACCTTTGGTATGCACTAATACCACGTTGATATTTTACTAATCTACTAAACACCCGAAAGTTAGCTCAAAATAAAATCACTTTATCTACTAAAAGCACAACTAAGTAATCAACTAAACATGCAGCGGACAAGGAAACCAAATCAAGCACACATAAACACCAATATTTTCGAGTAAACCCTTGGAAAAACACGTAGGGAAAACCAATCCAATGATGATTTTATTAAGGTCAAATCAGGGCTCCCGCAACAAGGATAATGACCCACTGAGAGAAGTATACACTGCAGACAAACCTGGAAATTCATGTGCTAAAGGTATGACCTGTTCTGGCACGTTTCCTGAGGCATCCACAACTTGTCCTTCTTTGACCCACAAAAATCCATGAGTGTGTCCATTGTGACTCGCGAAAATCCGTGTCTATCTCCACTGTGACCCATGGATATCCACGACTGTCTCCACTGTGACTCGCGGATGTGTACAAAAATTCTGTACGTTAATTTTTGTACGATCTGACTCTTTCCTGTGGCTTCTGTCCTCTGAAACCCACCTGCAACTGCTTCTTCTCTCTCTCCTCCTTGACCTGTATGACCTCTATATAGAAGTCCTTGTCCACCTATCCAAGATATTCAATCATAGTCCTTCGTGATCCAACCCTATGATCAACACTTGGATGAACTATCTTCACCCAACCTGTGAGATCTCCTCACTCTAGTGTAAGAAAAAGTCCTCCTTTGCTATCCTCGATCTTGGTCTCTCACCAAAGTGACTTCCTCTCAAAGTCCCGACTGTGCCAACTCCCTCAACACAAGTCTCTCATAAGTGTATGTCACACAAGTCTCTCACAAATGTATCTCACACGAGTGTCTTCCTCCTTCTCCTAGTCTTTCCATTATAATCACGAGTTACAATCTATTTCTAATATTCAAGGTGGTCTATGCCTGAGATTACTTCTCACTCCCGATGAATATTTAGATTACATGATGCATGCTAAGCATGTTCTTTAAATAAATCAATTCACTAATAAATACAATTTTACTTTAGTTAATTCCTCTTAACTAAAGTAAACTCAAGACTAGAAATTCTTTGACGACTTCCACATGCCAATGCATAAGTACCTGTCCAATGCTACCACCAACATCAACATCTATCCACAAGAATTTATGAAAGCTCCGTCCTCCTCAAATCTCACATCCCTCCTAACCACTGTCCTCTTGAGTGAAAGAATGTAGACCCTATAGGCCTTAGACGTCTCACTGTAACCAACAAGGATGCCCTTCTCTACAGTAGGCTTAATTTTGGTTCTCCTCCCGTCCGAAACATGGCAGTAGATAAAGAACCCAAAAATGCGTATGTGACCAATATCTGGTTTCTTCTGCGTGAAGGCCTCCTCAGGGGTCATCCTCCCTAAGACCTTATGCAAACTCCTGTTCTGCTGATAGATTGTAGTGTTACATGCCTCAACTCATAGAAACATGGTCAAGTCCTGATCATGCAACATAGCCTTTGCTACCCCAACTATTGACCTATTCTTCATCTCTGAGACTCCATTTTACTATGGGTTATATGGCACAATTAACTTCCTCTTTATCCCGAAACTTGCATATAAATCCTTGAATCCACTTGAGGTGTACTTGCCTCCATTGTTTGATCTAAGCACCTTGATATTTCTTCATGTCTGGTTCTCCATAAGAGCTTTGAACTCTTGGAATCAGTTGAAGACATCATCCTTGGCCTTCATAAAATAGATCCAGTTTTTCCTGAAATAATTGTCAATAAAGGATACATGAAAATTGAACCCTCCAATAGACACTGTTGATATGGGCCCATAAACATCCGAATGGATCAAGTCTAAAATTCCTTTGGACCTGCTATCACTACTAGGGAAGGCTATCTTGGTGTACTTTCCCATAACACACCCCTTACACACACCATGCTGATCAGAAATGAACTCTGGAAGCCCAACCATGGCATGGCCTCCCTGAGCTCCTTGAGTGCTCCATGATGTAAATGATCCATCTGCCTATGCTAAGGCTCCCCCAAATATCGGCCACTGCTGTTGCTACTAACAAAGACACATGATGGTTCAAATTGCAGCTTGTATAGTTTTTCCTATCTTACTCCCAACACTTTCCCCATGCTAGCATTGGATCCCTTAGGATGTATAAGTACTCTTCCATCCCGAAAAGTGACCTCATATCCCTCATCTTATAAGGGTGAAACAAAAATCAAATTTTTGGTCAAACCGGGAACAAACAAAACATCATTAATTGACAAAGTCTTACTAGACTCCCTTTGAAACCTCATGGTTCCTATGCATGTTGGCCTGTACTTGGAATTATCTCCAAGTACAATGTTGAAGTTGGCATTATACTCCAAGTTGCTAAAGTATTCACACATCCTTGTCATGTGGCATGAAGCACTGTGGTTAATGTACCATGTACCAGTGAGCATGGAGGTGGATAGGCATGATAAGAGTGAAAATTCCTTTTAAAATTTGGTTGCAAAAGCATCCATATCAGTTGTAGCATCCATCTGCTTCTTGGGTTTTCCCTTCTTCTTATTGGGGCATTGACTGACAAAATGTCCAAGTTGATGACACACATAGAATTTTACCTTACTAGGGTCAAACTTCTTCTTGCCACGTTGTTTAGAAGAAGCTCCCTCTGCAAAGCTCGTTTTGCTCTTTCCCTTCTTGGTGGCCGATATAAGATCTCCTCATCCTCATATTTCTTCCTCTGATCTCCATGCTGAGACCCCTCCCAGATATCCTCCTGTATAAAGTCATCCCGTAGCCTCTCCCAAGTAGGCAATTTCTCATGGTCCATCACACATTTGACAAACGCATCCCGTTGCTTGCCAAAGCCATTCAAACCAACTAATCATCCAGAATAGTACCCCCTACAGTTTCTATCTCATCACGAACCTGTGTTAGATTTGTGAGATAGGATGTCATGCTCTCACCCCTAGACATCTTCATGCTATGTAGCTTGTCGATGAGAGCCATCTTCTTGTTTTGATTGTCACTTTGGTACAACTTAGTTAGCGCGTCCCACTTTTCCTTAACATTTTTCTTCTCATCTAGATGTGGGATCATACGATCCTTGAAACCATCCAATAGAATCCTTTGTGCCCTAGCTTCTTTCACCTCATGGAGGCCCAAGGCAATAGGACCATTGACTGGTATTGGAATTGTTGTGCTAACATGTGCCTACAACTTATTCTCCCTTAGAACAGTTGTGATGTTGACCTTCCATTGAAGATAATTTGAAACACCCTCTAATATGTCCTCATACCTCACACTGGTAGCCATGGAGATTTGAAATCTATAAACTGAAGAAATTTTATTGACTATAAACCAAATTTGAACTAGATCCGTTCGATCTGAACTAGATCTGAAGAGATCTGCTATATTAAATTCCTTTAAGTTGGCTGTAAATTTATGTGTGTTTAATCATAGGCAATTCTCTGATACCATGTAAAAATTTTAATACCCAGTAAGATGGTAATCTAGCTCAATATATTTTAACCCCAAAAATGTAAATCTTTATGCAGAAATAAAATTCAGATCTATATTATGATTACACAACCTGATTAGAATTGCATGCACAATGAAAAATAAATAGCCAAACACACAATAACACTAGATATACCCTAGAAACCCCAAGTTTGGGAAAACCAACAAAGGAGGGCTTTTATTATTTTCTTCTTGAGCAAATATTAGCAAAAAAATACAAAGAATACAACTCAGAAAATTCTTACAACAAATATGAAATATTACAGCCTTGAAACAATCCTCTCTGGGTGCTGTACGACCACCCAAAAATCTCTAGAACTGAGATAAATCGATCCCAAATGAAGCTGTCTCTTTTCCCAACTATACGACCCACTTAGTGCGCCTTTTTCAAACCTTGTGTGGCTTGCTAAACTCAACACACACCCTGCAACAAGAGATCAATATGTACGACCCCTTGTATGACCCTGTACGACGCTGATCTATAGCCTGCATGACCCTTTTTCACGCCCAACAAATGGCCCTTGTAAAATGATGCCCTTTATCCCTCAACTTAGCCTCTTTAATCGCTTCCCTTGCTCATAAAATCTCTGTAGAAAAATAGGCCTCTTGGTTTAACCCTTGTGCCCCCTCCTTTCTTGTTCAATCATCCTCAAAGATGATCTTTCATAGTGACCTCACCCTCACTTCATAATCTTGAATTTACCCTTCTAGATCTTTCCAAAAGAGATCAATGATCTAAATTAGATCTTATCTCTTTCTTGGGATCATAAAACAACTTAAATTATTTCCAAAGTGAACTTTAGAAACTAGGTAAATAAATTCAATGAAAAATTATAACTTTAATTTTCCATACTTTCCTAAGTTAGACGTAGTCAAAATTAAAAAGTTGTCTTGGGTAATTTTAATGTCCCCTACATGCCTAGGACACATATACATGAGCATACACCTTCTCTATACTACAAATTTAACACTTTTTTGGCTAAATGTCTCATCCTCCCTCATGCCATGTAGCATAGAATTACTGGAACTTGGGTTGTTGGAGGCCAAAGAAAGTTCTACCATTTGCGAAGATGCTACCAAAGTGCGCAACCTCTTACATTCCACTTCTCAGGGCATTACATTGAAAATGAGTGTATCAATTTTCTGCTCCATCTTTGTCAGTTTGGCGGAGAAAAACTTGAGTGTCCTGCTATAAGCTTAATAACTACCTGGTGCCTACACAAAACTTTCCAAATCTCCTTCATCTTTGGGTTATCCATGATTGCAATGGATAACTTCTGCAATTCAAATTAAAAAAAACTGTTACAAGGTGATGATACTTCACAAATTATAATATAAAAAATATTAGAATAAGAATTAAAGTTGTTAAAATATTTAACATAATAAAATTTTTAAGTTTAAGAAAACTAAAATAAAATTAGAAAAATAAAGTTATTTAATAAACATAAATTGAAAATACAATTCTGTTATCCATTTAAATCTTGGAGGTATAACATATTTTTAACTAACCAAATGTATTTTATATGAAATCGCGAAGGTTTTTACCCTGCAAATAGTGTTGCTAGTCGTGCTTAGAATTCTCTCATGAAATTCATACCATATATGCCTACCAATCGCTGGGTTTTATAGTATTTTATAAACAAGAAAGACAAATTGCTGCACCAAACTGCGCTTTTCACGGCGTTGTCAAGAGTTCTGCGTGAAGTCGTCATACAGAGAATACGGGGGCAGATACTAAGATTTTTTCTGTTCTTGCTAAAAAAAACGCAAGTGCAGATGCAAAGATTTTAGCTTGGTAGAAAATATTAAATGACAGTAAATGTATCTTTTCCCAGACTCCAGTGCATTTGCATTTCAATTTTGGTTCAACGAGGCATCATGAGATCTTATCCCCCTCACCCCGTAGGCTCTTCTACATGGCACATCGGGCTGTTCTACTGGTGTTCATGTCCCATATCGTCTGTCGTATGTCCAAAAGTCCCATAACATGTGACAAGAATATTAGAGGGAGGTGACAAGGGAAGGCATAACTGGCTAGGATATGTTCTTTCCTACAAGCATAGTTCAGGAATTTGATCGATGGTAGAAAATGTGGGTTTAAAAAAAACATGGATATAACTTCTAAATTTGTCCTCTCCAAGCGGTAGCGGATCACCTCACCCATTGTACAAACGTTGTTTGAGTGGTAGCAAGTCATGCCCATGAATAAAAGGAAGGAACCCACTGAATGGACACATGAAGGGTTGGGTAAGTTAGAATCATGCATTGTATGAATAGTCTTTTAATTCCTCACAGATTTTGCAGATTTGATTTGTAGCTTCAAGTAATCAAATCCATTGTTATTTTTTATGGGTGAAGATCATTTTGTAAAATTTGATTGGTAATTTTTTGGGTACAAATAAGTTCATAGCTTCACAAACTGTAGTGTTGTTGCTTAGAGCTATGGCTCTGGCCTACCCAAGTTCGGGTTTTCAGTTGGTTGCCTCCGACCCCCTCTAGCTCCTTTTGTTCGCTCAACCTATCACCCTTCCCTATCTATCAATATTAGTAAAGTATTCTACTCTGAATTTTATAAAAATAAAATATTGTACACCAAAAAAACTATAAACTCTCACTTCATGTTACATATATGTCCAAAGCCTGTTAAATAACTCTTAATGTTGCTTGTCAAAATTACATAAAACTCCCCATTCATGAGGGCATGGCCAAGAATGACGACCCTACAATAAGGTATATATGCTGGTATATACCCCTTTAATGCATCGTTGTATCATGATTAATGACAATGTGTAAGTCGCTATGGACTCTCATGAGTTTGCTTTCGTTAACTCACCTCCAACAAACAATTATATCTTTGTTTTGATTGGGCCCTTAAAAAAGCCTTGCTAGGGGTGTTTAATTAAGGAATGGTTTCTTACTTGGGAATGGGGAATGTTCTCTTTTGGATAGTGAATACACAATGAATATACAAATAGAATTGAGGTGAGGAGATTGAGTCTTCGATTTGATTCTTTAAAAAAAAATGACACTTATGAATATGCATGAAACGTAAATTGAAAGGCATGAAAAACAAATGAGTGTCATCAAATTTTCACTTTACAGGTAGGTTAAATTTGAAATTCCAGGCCTCGCCGTGTAGATATTGTTCTTCGTGACTGAGCAATGTGTAGTTAATAGAGCACGAAGCATTAAAGACGTTTTACTATAAAATGTGTTGCATAAATGGTGATAGGTGTTGTTCTCCGTGTTCGCTAAGATCCTTCGCAACGTTTTCAGAGCCGCCGACAAGGTCTATGGATATTTTGATGGTGCAACACAGAACGAGAATTGTGGGGGAGGATTTGCCATTTATAGAGATTCCTCTTTTGTTTGTTTTGGTATTCGTGGTGGAGGCAAATGCACAAATACAAAGGCTCAACTGCTGGGTATTTGGACTCTCCTCATGTGGGCTAGGCAATTGGGTATTCAGTGCATATCAGTGATGGGGGATTCCAAGATGATTATTGACTGGTTAAACTATCTTTGTGTCATAAAGAACATCACTCACACCCATCGCCGTGACAAGATCAAAGCTCTAGCAAAGACTTTTATTGAGATTGAATTTCGACATATCTATCAGGAATTGAACACTGTTGCGGACAAACTCTCAAAGGAGACTCTGGGGTGGAATGAAGGACTCTCATGGATCAAAGTATTGAAAGATGGGAAATTAATTTCCCACAGATTTTGTTGCAGCTCTTAAATGTGTGGTTTTGAGAAAAACCAGTGAAAATACATGCTTCTTGATAGCTGATGGGTATTTTACCGATTGACTATATACATGCTTCTCATCAAACTATGTTAAGTAGACTAAACATCATAGGTTTTAACATAACACACTTTCCCTCTTTTAAAACGGAAATATAATAGTGATGTAATATTACTTTTGATTTTTATAATAATTGATTTCTTCTAATAACAGAGTAATGTTTTTTTTTTCGTATGAAACAAAAACATTACTATGTTATTATAAGAAATCAAAAGTAATATCTATAATACAGGTCCCATGGGATAGCACAATCGGTTAAGACGTGCGCACACTTTTCCAATTTGGGGAGAGGTCACGAGTTCGAAACCTGTGTCCCTTGGGGCTGCGAAGCTTTATCACTCCCATATCAGCCACTATGTGGGGAAGTATCTAGAATGGGTTTCCAGCGCGGAATTCCAACGTGGAAAAAAAAGTAATATCTATAATACACCTAGTTCTCTTAACTACACTGCCCAAAAACGAAATGGGGAAGAGGAAATATCTATTCACATGAGTGTCCACCGTCGTTTCTACAACAAGTTTAAGAACTTTTGCTTGTAAATGATAGGAAGCAATTTAGTGGAAATCTATTAGAAAACGGTGAATGGCAGATTCTCTAATAGCCAAACTAGATCATGAAAAATGAAAGGATGCCAGAACAAAAAATGCCCTCTATTACCATCTCCAATTACAATGAATGCAGGTTGTCTTCTTTTTTAGCTGGAAAACACTTTCTAAAACTTACAGCTCTACAATAATTAAATTAAAAAATTACCGTTGCAAATTGCAATAAACAAGTGCAATGATTAAATGTTAGAGGAATATAATAATTAAGACCCGCCTTCAAAACAAGCCCATGATACCATATATTTTGGAATTAACGTTCTTCTATTATAAAACCATACGTGTCCTCCTCTTTATTTGTTGGAAAACACTCTTTCTAAAACTTACAACTCTACAATAATTAAATTAATGAATGACCTTGGGAGATGAATTATCTAATATCCCGTAAGCAAGAAGTGAATTTTCTATAATTCTTATTATAGCAAGAATTACAGTGTAATATTATTCTTATTATATTAAAGTTACAATATAGTTCTTATTATATTAAATTTCATATGAAATAAATAATAGTTAGATAAACAATTACACTATAATTCTTATTATATCAAGTTTTAAATTAAATAAATAACAGTTCAAATGAATTACAAGTTTCATATGGTAATGATCTTATATGACATTTAATAAAAAAAATAAATTAGATATAATAAAAAAATAAATTTAATTTTATTTCTATAAAAGTTTAATGTTTTTTTTTTTTTTTAATTTGTTAACATAATTATATAAACATCTAAACAGTTATAATATAATATAATTATAATATAATTCTTATTATATTAAATTTCACATTAAATAAATAATAGTTAGATAAACAATTAATATATATATATATATATATATATATATATATATATATATATTATTTTTATAAAAACAAATTCGCTATACTGAAAAAGGAATATACATGTTGATGTCTTTCAAGTCCAGTCTTGGTAGGCTTTCTTTCAGATTTATATTGCTTATACTTCGTCTACTGCACTAACAGACTTTTTAAGGCCTTTTACAATAACTTTCTACTAACTGTTTCTGTTATCACATAAAGTTGTCAAGGGTCGCAATAGTTGTCCAAATCTTTTGCTTGCGCAAGAAACAAACGTAAGCACAAGAGCAACATTTAGAACGATCTATTTTGGGGCTGAAATACAAGTAGTGGTCGGGTTAAATTTTCAACGACAGAGATCCCGTATACGGTTCGGATCAACGACTCTCGGGTGATCGGGATTTCAATGACGCACATGAATTAACGACTAGGCAGAGGGGTTGAAGTCTCGAAGTAAATATGTGCCATCCAAGTCAAAAGGGCACGTGGGGGGCAGAACCCTCATTTCGGATTTCCGCACTCCGGAGAATTGTGTAAGTCAACCATTCAAAAATCCTGAAGAGTCGAAGCCCAAAGAGCCGAAGAGCTGAAGCCCCGAAGAGACGAAAGTACGAAGAGACGAAAGTCCGAAGTGACTCTGAACTGTTGATCTCAAATCAACAGAAGCCGTTGATCTTTGCAGTCGTATTGCTGGAAGCCTTGAAGTAGTAAAGAGTCCAAAGTAAATCTCAGTCATTCGATTCAAGAGGACTTGCGGAAAAAATCCGCGCACTTCAAGGGAAAGTGAAAGTTGAAATTGAGTTTTCTGAAATCCGAAGACTCGAAGAAATCGAAACCGTCGATCGACATGGGCCATGCGTCATCTGATCCATCACTTCGGATAGAAGAAATTGTGGTGAAAGTGAGGTTTGAAAGTTGAAAACTCCGAAACCCGAATCACGAAGCAAATCTGATCCGTTGGTTTGAAAGGGGCATATTTGAGCCACTGATCGAGAGGCCGAATCTAAGATCGCGTGATCAACGGTCACGCTCAATTGCGGGGTCAGAAGATGATCAAGTTTTAAAGTTTGAGGGCGGGCCACAATCGGAACCACGATATTGAGAAAGGGACACATGGTGTCTCGTGGCGAATTGCGGGGAAACACTCTTGGTCGTGCCCGCAATCACGTATTTACGTGAGGTCATAGCCCTAGGTCACATCTAGGAAGGGGCCAAAGGAAAAGGAGCTAG
>ML833575.1:0-11018 GCA_009831015.1 Picea engelmannii
TAGATGCATCAGATTATTAACATTTAGAGGAAATATTCAAGAAAAAGAAGTTAGCATCCACATTTTCCCAGATAAGAAGAAAAATCACATAAGTATGGATTTGGCGAATCAATTAATAATTCCAAAGACAAATGTAATCGAAAAAAAAAACTTTTTTTTTGGCAATAAATATGACATCAAGGACTTATTGTTGACACTCAAAGATGATAAACTTGTATCGAATTTTGAGGTTACAACTATATATGAAAAAAAGGTTGATATAATCCTCGGCTCGACTTAGTTAGAGACGTTGGGTAGCTTAATATTAAACCTTGAGAAAAAGTTTTTAATGTTTTCCAACAAGAAGAAAAAAATAAAATTGCATGACATCTTAGTGAAGTCAGATTCAATATCTACGTCAAAAGATCTTGATCAGATCTCCAAAATACTAATTTCGGATAAACAACAGTCAATACTTGAGATCCAAAAGGAGTGTGATAAAATAGTCATAGACAAAGATGCAGAAATTTGTTTCCTAAAAATCCATAATCAAAGTTTACTCACCTTTAAAAATAGTCATAGACAAAGAGTGATAAGAAGACGGTAGAGGACAAGTTAAAACAACTTATCAATAAGGAATCATTGGTAGATAAAGAGACAATGACTGAACCTATGGAACTACAGAAGTCTTCAAATGGAAAAAACATGATGGTGGATAAAGCAATTAACACAGGCCCAGTCAACCTTATGGCTCAAAAGGATTCAGTTGATGTAAAGAGGTCTTCACATGTCGAAGTAGAAACAAGCTAGGGCTATGAAGAAGACTCAATTCCAAGTGTTAATCGAGAAGAAGATACAAGTACATGAAGTAAAGATCAGGTTGCAAGGATTCCTTATAGACATCCTTCTTAAAAATCGATACTTCAACAAATTAATGTATCCACAAAAACAAATGAAAAATATGTCAAAAATTATTACCTCCATTACAAATGATGCTCAAGGTAGAAGTTATCATAGGAGTAAAAATACATCAAATTGTCTACAAGAACCCCATAAAATCCCCATTGTTCAGAAGATTGATTTAAGGTGGGAAGACTCCCTTACCATTTGAAGGTTCTACGCAGTGCTTAGAATATCCTATCGTTTCAAGTCCTCAACAATCACCAATTCATGAATAAAGAATAAGGAGATGATACTACAAGCCAGAGCAAAAGATAAGTCTTCCATAAGTATGCTTTGAGGACAAAGCATTTTTAAGGGGAAGGAAATGTTATGAACATAATATATAATAATAAATATAAATACATTATAATAGTTAACGAATAATTAATGAAGAGACACCTTCCCAATGAAAGATGATGTTTCTTCATGGAAGGGCACCCCTGCGTGAGTATATAAGGCCCTCATTCTTATTGTATCTCATCATCTCATATTCATATATATTATTTAATATATTATCCTTTATGGATTATAACTTGTTGTCTTACCTACATTGGGTATTTACCTGGTGAACCAGCTTGGTTCACCACACTAGCACTAGGGGCTTATTTTTTCTACTATTTGATAATGATAAGCCAATGGATATTTATTGGATTTTTGTATTTGTATATGGGGCTTTGGGTATCTATTAGATTGGGACCACCTAACTGCAATGGATTCTAAACCATACCATTGTGAATTAAATAAAACAAAAAACACTTTCTCGATTCACAATGTGCATTGTGTAGTAACCATGCACCGATGTGTTTTTTCTTTAAAACAAACCATTTGGCAAGTATTTTTAAAAAAAAATTATCAACTTTAGTGATGCACACTATATAGTAACTACACACTAGGACACAACACTATATTAAGCGCATCGTGATGGCATTGCTAGTTTTAAAAAAATATCATTATGTTTATTGGTGTGCACTATACAGTAACAACACACTAGTGCATAACACTAAATTAAGTGCAACAATGTGTGTTACTATATTGTATGCACTAGATAACCCAAAAACAATTTTGTTTTGAAATTCTTTACATAGTTTGTAAAACATATTTCATAATTCATATTTTTCATTATGCAAGGCTTTTATTAATAGAAGATGGTTGATAGAAAACTTAAAAGAACAAACATGAGGGAAACACATGCCAATAAGAGAACATGGAAAGTTCTTTTAAATATTAATATAAATGTAATATATTTGAATTTTTTTGTAGGTTTAAATGATGTGTGTTGTATAATGTGTGTCATGTAGAGAAAAAACTTGAAGAAACTCCAAAAGGTTGTTAGGAATTTGAGTGGAAAAGAGTGTAAAATATTTATGGAAATGTTGCAAAGAGATGAATTAGATGGATGAAAAGTGATCAATATGAAGTTTTTCTTTGACATTTTGCTAATAATATACTTCTTAACAATAATAGCTAACATTAGGGATGACAGGTGTGGGGGGGATTATTCACAATCCCAGAGGAAATACAGTTGCTTTCTATGCTTGGGGTATATGCAATGTCTCAAACAACACTTTTGAGGCTTATTCCCTTTGGGAAGGAATTAGAATTGCAAAATAAATGGGAATTCAAAAGTTAACCATCATAGGAAAATCCATGTTGATGATCAAGGCAATCATCAAAAGATCCATTATTGGAAGCAATATTTTCACTGGCATGATGTCTTGTTCCCTCATTCTCCTTGTGGAATTTGAAGAACACTCCTTATTCCACATTAAGTGAGAGTAAAAATCTTGTGATGATAGGTAGGATAAAGTTGGATCAATATTAGAGGAGGGGAAATTATTGTTAATTTGATTAACGAGAGGCTCCTCATTCCATAAACCTTATGGTTTGCTCATTAATTCACTCAGACAAATGGAAAGACAATGGAATGAATTGTTGTGTGTCGAAGTGGTTCATACATTTTCTTGGCCATGGAATAGATGGGTGCATTCATTCTCATGTGTGTGAGGGTGGTTTATCATGTATGATGGCTTTGGTTTCAAACCTCATTCCTTTACGTGGAGCCTATGGTTTGTGTAATGCATTGTGGTTCTACTCTAGGTTGCCCATGGAAATTCGCAGTTGGAGCTCGAAAAATCTTGGCAACCGCCTTTCAATGCTAGACTTGATTGGGATTTTAACTACGCTTCCCCTAGTCACCAGGTTTCTTCCCTCTCTCCAGTATTTATGAAGTTTCAGATTCCAATCATTTCAAGTTTAATTTCTAAATATTCTCATATTTTCCCCATTACTGTCAACTTTGAAAACGAATTTTCTTTTGGGTTGTGGTATGGTAATTCAGGTTGTTTTCTCCTTGCCTCTATTATCAATTCCAGAAGTGGGTTTGTTGGTTGGTTATCTGGGTTTTTTGGTTGCTCTCTCACCCATGGTTTTGTCATCACTAGAATTGTTATTTGTGAGTTGTGGAATGGTAATTCTGGTTGCTTGCTTTGTTCAAGAATGGACCCTTCTTGGAGTGATGTAAAACATATCCTTCATAGGCATGAAGAAATTTTTGAGGGAAATAGTGTGGTTCTTTGACGGGTCACAGCTAAACATGGGGTATTGGAACAAACTGTGGAAAATCTTACCAACTTGCTCAGGGTCCAAATTCAATGCATTGGCAATTTGGAAATGGAGTTTTAGCATCTTAGGTCCTTGGTTCTGTCGCAACATTTTCATTCAGCTCCAATTAACCAGGCTTTAGTGGTATCCCACCTTGGAAAATTGGATGAAGAACAAGGGGGTCATGATGTAGTGCCTATGGATATGGAAGAAAATTCTCCACCTCATAATGGAGTACAGGAGGTCTTAGATAATAAATCTATCCATCATTAAATGTTCTATAAAGTTGTTTTTTTGCTGGGACAATTTGTAAAAGAAATTTGCAGTGAGATTGCATGGATGTGTAATAAGGATATTTATATGTTATTTAGTGTGATAGTAGTAGGGGAAACCACATGCTTCGAGCCAAAATCTGTAAAAACTTTTTTATTTTGCTAATTCGCTTCATTGCAGTCCCTTATATAAATATATGTTTTAGTTCCAGTTAAAAAAACATAATAATCACTAACATATCATAAACATTGGATTTCATATTTGTTCAATATTGTGCAAGGAATGACAATGAGGGAATTGTAATACCCCGGTATTGATTTCCCTATTAAATAATGTATTTTTTTATTTGATGAAAGGTCAGAGTACCCAAACAATTAAAGAGATTAGTGTGCCTTGGAAATTTAATGTTTTCATCATTATTAATAATAAAATACATCGTTGGCTACTAGATGGACAAGGACAAGAGTTATAGGGGAGATATGATTCCATGAGAGAGGGGGGTTAAGGGGCTAAGTCATTTTATCATATTTTATTTACCCTTAATTGTTTTAATGGAGAGAAGTGGTTACATGTGCTTCTTGGGGAAAGGCCATTTGGTTCTTGATTTTCAAGTAAATATATAAACCCATTTTTGGGTTTTTTGGGGGTTCATTCATTGTTCATTGTTCACACTCTTCATTATGTTCTCTCCATTCACACTTTCACTTATTCATTATTGCTCATTCATCATTGATCTTGGTGGGGGAAAGGAAAAACGAATTTTTGGGAGA
Source organism: Picea engelmannii (assembly GCA_009831015.1). Lineage (NCBI taxonomy): Eukaryota > Viridiplantae > Streptophyta > Pinopsida > Pinales > Pinaceae > Picea > Picea engelmannii. The sequence goes on from ML833575.1 coordinate 4,566, forward strand.
GAAGCCATTGTTAGCTAGTTGTAGTGACTACTAGTGTATTCCATCCATGAATTAATTCATGCATGCCTAAGATGCATTGGCATGTACTAAATTTAATTCACAGCTGGGAGTCCTGAGAGTCCCAGCATGGATATTCTTGACCAGATACACTGGATCCCTAGAAGGAGGTGGACAGCATGAGGGACTATGTGGTAGAGAAGGGGGTCCATTCTCTTGGGTTTTGTAGGCTGGAGAGAAGAGAGTTGGTGTACTTTGGATTGTTGTGCGTTGAGGAACCTGTGAGGTCTTGAGTGTTGATTGGTTTGGGAAGTTGAGTGACACTCTGGAACTATCCTTGTGGGTTCATAGCTCTTGCTCGGGGGTGACCTTTTGTTGAGACATAGAACAGTAGTGTCTATGGTTGGGTGGAACATCCTTGGTCTGCATCCATTTGGTGATTGTTTTTTATTAATACAAGTGCTCTTTGTCATGTGTTTCTATGCATATATATTTATTTCCGCAGTGTATTAATTATTGTCTTTGAGATTCATATGTTATAGTATGCATGTGTGTTGGTTATTACTATACTGCATGGAATTATATTCATTTCTTTTATGTTGTGTCATGAATATTGATTATTGCATGTGATGTTATCATGTTTCTTTCCTGCTTCTTTATTAATTAATTGCTATCAGAATTTTGAAATCAGTTTGGAAGTGAGTTTTAGAGGTAGTGTGCCCAGCCTGTGGGCGGGTGGGTATGTTACAAATTGGTATCAGAGCTTCTAGTTGAAACACTGGATGGGTATGGGTTGGAATGAGTGTGAATTAGACAAATTCGTTATTTTAGATTTTCAAACTGTGTGAATTTGGGGGGAAATGGAAAGATTAGAGAGAAAGATCCCCAAATTCATGGGAAAATTCGAGTTTGAAAAAATTCAAGATTATCTGAGAAGTTAGTGGATTTTATCTGCAAAGTTGCAAAGCCAAATTTGACTTAGAAGGTTGAAAAAAAATCATATTTTAATGGCCCTTGTAACGCAGGGAAAATTTCATAGGATCGACAAATGAGATCATGTTCGATCTTGAGTTCAACTGATACAGGGGATCAAATTTTGCTCAAAATTCAAAGTTCTCATATTCGCTTCAAATCGAATAGGTGCGTAGGCCTCGTCGTCACGAACCCAACACAACTCGAATGGGTTCAAATGGACATGGGATGAGTGAGATATCACGTTCTGTTCAAATTGTCAAACAGGAAAAAAAATTGTTGATTGTACAGTCCGTACAGTTGTTGATGTGGCAAGGTCGTACGCTGACGTGGCAGGTGCTGAGTTGGCAGGCAGTAGGCAGTTGTGAGGTCGAATCATATCTCGACACGTGGCACATTTTTGACAAGTGGGAAGGTGCCACGTGGACCAGACATGGGCTGCCACATGGCATCGTATTTGATTGGTTGTTTAAAATTATATGGAGTCTGTGGGGATCGAACCCCGGACCTTCCGCCAAGGTAAGAGCGCCTTCACAACCCAGATTCGTTCTTGAAAATTTTAATAAACATAATGTTTTCAAAGTTTGACAAAGTAAGAAGATCGACAGTTGAGATTCATTTCGACAGTTGGGAAAATGAGGTAGATCGATGGTCCAGATTCGTTGAGGAATTTTGTTGAAATTCACCAAAATAAATCTTTGATTGTCAACATCCAATGGTCGAGGGTCGACAGAATTTTGCGAAGCTTTTTAGTTCGTCAACAGAAATATTTGATCGTTGATTGTTGATGGTCGGGGATCGGTGAAATTTGTGAAGTGTCGAAGTTCATCCAATATACCTTTGATCGTCAATGGTCAATGGTCGAGGATCAGCGGCTTTAGCGTAGTGTTGAAGTTCGACGAAGGGACATGGAGAAAAGAGGGTTATGATGTATCATGCCACGTCAGCATCCACGTGTCATGCCACATCAACATCCATGTGTTATGCCACATCAGCATAGTTTCCATGTCAAAGAAGGTATGGTTGATCATCAATGGTCAGGGTTCATAGAGATTTGTGAGAAATCTGGGTTTATCGAGGAAGATGGTCAATGGTCGGTGATCAGGAATTGACAAGATTCGTGGGAGACTTTTGGTTTACAGAGAAAAATATTTATTTCCCTATTCTCCCCTAGCCTAGGTATAATTAAGGATGTTGTGTCTCAAGGCCCATAGGCTCCAGACATGGAGTGTCGAGAGTCAAATGGCCTAAGAATAGCCCCAAAGGGCCCCTCTTTTCTTCAAGTACAGTCCACAGTCCACATATCGCCAGCAGTAGCGTCCATCACATTGGCCTAGTCTTGAAGTGGTAGTGGGTCTTTCTCCATGAGGTAATGAGTCTGGGTATCATGGCATGTATCACTCTGATATTTGAAGCACTTGAACATGTTGTATGGAATCCTTCTTCATTTCATGACGTTTTCTTGGAAATTATGCTATTTTCCTTGTTTAAACCTGGGAGGGTGACACGGTGCCCTAGTAAGTTGATTTCCCTTTAGGATGGGTTGCTACTGGGAGGTTCTTTGAAGAGTCATCGTATGTTCCCTCTATACTTACCACTTTTGATATTTATTCCTTCCACCTCCCCATCTTTTGGGCATTGGGATTGGCTACACTAGGAAGGGTTGTACCTTACCTTGTGGGATGAAGGGGCTAAAGGCCCAGAGGGTAAAAGTAGCTGGCAAGAGTTTAAATCCATTTGGAAAGCTTTGAGATGCTTCACACATTGATCTCTGAGAAAGCAGTGAAAATCTTCTCAGTAAGAAAAGGGGACCCACAAGATAACATGAACACTCAAGGTAATAGTTGATGGATAGGAGGTATCATCATGAGCCAGCCTATTATGACCATGGACATGTAGCGGTATGACATTACCACCTATCTAGTCACCAAGCCAAGGTAATGTCTCTTTTTTGCATAACCAAGAGAAAGGGGGTCTCATAACGAGCTAGCCTTGTCATTTCTGTGAACTTATTTGTGGATGACATTGTCACCTCTGGTCACGAAGCCAGGACAGTGGCCCTCAATTATTCCCTTGTAGCACATGAGAAAAATATCAAAAGAAAGAAAGCTAAGAATAAATGGAAATGAATGGGCTAGGAAAAAATTCCATCCATGACAAGGTGCATCTCACCCTCCACAAAGGCACCCATAGGTAAGACTCTACATTTCCCTACTATCACATGCACCCCATGCCCAAATATTTACCCCATGCCACCTCATACACTCACATGACTTGGACCAGAATCCACCTGAGAAACACCCCAAACTTAAGGGGGATTATCCCAATAGAACACCCTGAGATCCTCTCCAATCCTAAACTTTTTAAATTGCATAACATCTTTAAGCATTTGTTTGGGGTTAAGGGGGGTTTTATGCATATGTTTGCATTATTTAATTATTGGATGTGATTTACATGTTATGATCCTTGTGACTTATGAACCCCTGGAGGGAATACTTGTTTCCTCTATAGGACTTTTCCTGGTATACAGATAATCATGAGGAAATGACCAGTTCAAACCTTCATGAGGGCTTGAAGCCCATGGATGGACGTTGAAGCCCCAAGCCTGGGGCATGACAGGGGTGACTTATTTTCACATTGAAGAATGAAGTCATTGGCTTGGAGGCACTCTAGAAGACCCTAGATGGACGATCCCTACCTTCACTCACCTGGACGATGACCTTGGAAGGCTTATAGACCATCCACCTATCTCATGATGTCATCATGAAGGGTCTAGGGTTTTTTGTAGTGGTGTTCCGGTGAAGGAGGAAATTTTGCACAACGTTTACCAGTTGATGGTGTGACCAGGCCCTGGGAGGCCCAAAATTCCACCAATTGAGGCCAAACATCCATCTTGAAGGCTCACTGTCACCCTAGGAAGAGCATGACATCACCATTTTAGGGTTTTATCCTTCAATTTTATGTAAATTTAATTTTTGTAATAATTTTTCAGGGTCGGCCCTGATTTTTTGACCTAAAGTAATTAAAGGTCAAATTTTGGTATAAATAAAGATAAAGTACATTCATTTTTCATCATAACTCTCACTTGGGAGAGTGAAGGTTTGAAATTGGTTCCCTCTTAGGGTTTTTGGCTGAAATTATGAAGGCAAATTTGCTTGGAGGCTATTTTGGATGCATCTTGGATCATTTTTGGTGAATTCATTTGGCAATCTAGGGTTTTATGGTATGATTATTCTTGGTGAAGTAATAAAATCTGCATTTTGTCATTTCATTTGAATGGTTATTATATGTTTGCTTGCTCATGATAAATATTATAAAATTGCATGATTAGTAAATCCTAGGAGTGAAGAACTTAAGGTGTTACTTCTTTGCTCTATATTTTCTAGTCTTTGCTAAAGGTGATTTACATTGTCAAGCTCCTAAAGCCCTAAAGTGCTAGCACTTTAGAAGTATTGATCAGTTGTGTTGCACTAAAATATAATTCTTAATAAGTCTAAGGAGAAGGAGGCACTAGGGCCTAGAAAAACCTACACCCTAGTCACCTCACCTTCTCAAAGTTTGATTTCTAGAGAGACTTAAGGTGTTACTGTTAGGATATTTAGACACTTAGGAGTTAGTTAAGATCTACTTGGTCTATTGTGTCATTAGGTAAAAGTGTGTTTTCTAGTGTGTTTCTTTAGTGTGCATTAGTATGCATTTGTCCTTAGGAAATCCGACGGTCACGATATGTTCCCGACATAGAGTGATCTGACGGTTCATACTCTCCTCTATCTTAACAGCCATTGATCTATGGATTAACACCCGATTGGTCCATGATATCTATTTAAAGAGAATGGAGGGTCATTTGTCAATGATCAATTGTGAGAAACTCTATTGTAAAATCTCTCTGTAATCTTTTTCTTTGCATTAATAAACTGCTCCAAGTGGTCGCGTTGGTTGGGGCCGTGGATGTTTCCGCGTAGGGGTTTTACCATGTGAAAACATCGGTGTGTTGATATTTGATCTGGTTATGTGAGTGGTTACTAAAGTTGTTTTTCCTCTGTTGGAATACCTATGTTTTCGAACATGGTATCAGAGCCTGTTTGAAGACCCGCTCATGTTGCAGATCAAGATCGTGAAGCTGAGTTGCCTCATCTTCATTTTCTTCCATTTTCGTACATTTCTGGGCTGATAGAACTATTCCATTACGTCTGGAGAACTCGTTTCAGTCAGGAAAACTTTTATTTTCACTCGAAAAGGTTTACGGTCAAATCCGGAGGTATAAAGCCTGAATACGCATTTTTTAAATTTCTGCAAGTTTTATTTTAGTTTTTTTTCGGTTAGATATTATTTGTTTCTGGGTTGTTATTATCTTAGATATGCATATGCTCTTTTCCCCACACCCTGTGTGATCTCACAAAATAAGAAACAGATAGGAAAAGGTGCATCTTCCGTGTAAGCTAACCAATATCTAACCCTTGTTGTGATTGAGAAGCGAATTTTTTTTCTTGTGTGAAAAGAGTTTTTTTAGCATGCTCTCCAAGGTTGTCTTCAACAACAACAACAATAACGAAAACACCCCCAATCCTTCTTTTGAACATTACGATATGTTTTGCTAGATCATTTGGTTAAAATTTTCCTTATTAAGTAAGAGGTCTTGAGTTCAAGTCTCTCTTTTGTTACTTTTTTTTGAAAAAGTTCATGCCAAAATTGTAAAGTGTATTTCACTTCAAGTATAAAAGTGAATCACTATAAGTAGCTTTACTACTTTATTTTGCATGCATATTTTCTATTATAAAGTAACTTCATTGTAAAAGTGATCCCCACTTCTCTTTATAAAAGTGGGTCACTTCATAAAGCATCTTACATTATCACGTGGTTATTTGGTTACTGTTTATGTCTTTTTTTTAAAAGGGCATAACTCTCAAATCGGAAGTCCGTTTTGAGTGTCATTTTCTTTTAAACCGCAAAATTTTCGAGATCTTTCCATCCAGATCATTAGTTTCATTTTTTAAATCCACATTATCTGCATATTTAATATGGATTCTACAAGTAATGTCTTGATTACCAGCAACAACTACTTCCAATGGAAATCCCATATGGAAGATTTATTAAGAAGTAAAGGCTTGTATTGGATTACCTTGGGAAAGGAAACAGCACCCACTAATGATGATAAGAAATCCAAATGGGATAATAGGAATGATGAAGCACGTGGACTAATCAGAATGTCCATCTTTCCTGATTTATGGTACCACCTTCAAGGAATTGATGACCCTGAAGAAGCTTGGAACACAATTGAATCTGTGTTTGGTAAACTCAATATTATTCGAGAACAACAGTTAGAAAATCAAATATTGACCTTGAGTCCTGTTATCCCCGATATCTAGGGATAACTAGGAGATCATGTCTCGAGGCCCACATGGTCCTAGACATGGAGTACGAGAGTAGATTGACTTGAGCATGGCCCTTGAGGGCCCATCTTTTCTTCTTCTCAGCCAGACTTGT
>ML833575.1:51275-62863 GCA_009831015.1 Picea engelmannii
TCCTTAGCCATATGATAAGATGCTCTTGAATCAATAAGCCACTCATAAGAAGAAGAAGTAGTAGTAGAATTTGAATTGAAGGAGAAACCAGAAGCATAAAGTGCATGTCCGTGAGAAGAAGAAGTAGAATCAATACTGATGTTTTGCTTCTTCATTGCTACTTCTAAAGCTACCATCTTCTTGAAACATTTGGACTCATCATGACCATCTTTATCACAAAAGTTGCAATGTCTGTTAGTATTTTTACTTTTATATTTTGCTCCTTTTTCCACATTAGGTGCGGAAGCTGTTTGAGTGGGTTTGGGACCCTTATGTTGCTTGTCGTTGTAGCGAGAATGTTTCTTCTTGGGATACTTGGGTTTATCTTTTTGCTGGGCAACTAGGGCTTTGTTGGAGGTACTTGCATTGTTGATTACTCCAAGTTGTATAAGCTTATCTTCCTCTCTAATCAAAGAAGCACAAAAGGAATCAATAGTGGCTTTGTCATAAGCTTTCCCTAGAGCCTCTCTCATGGCATAAAAGGTAGATACAAACACAAAATATGAACTACCTAGCTTAGAAAGGATAAGATATATGCAACGCTCTTCCACCATTTTTATCTTACATTATTCACATAAAATTCTGAGTGTTTTAAACCTAGATAGATAGTCTCCAAGGCAAGAAAAATCACTTGGACTCAAGGTCAGTATTTGATTTTCTAACTGTTGTTCTCGAATAATATTGAGTTTACCAAACACAGATTCAATTGTGTTCCAAGCTTCTTCAGGGTCATCAATTCCTTGAAGGTGGTACCATAAATCAGGAAAGATGGACATTCCGATTAGTCCACGTGCTTCATCATTTCTATTATCCTATTTGGATTTCTTATCATCATTAGTGGGTGTTGTTTCCTTTCCCAAGGTAATCCAATACAAGCCTTTACTTCTTAATAAATCTTCCATATGGGATTTCCATTGGAAGTAGTTGTTGCTGGTAATCAAGACATTACTTGTAGAAGCCATATTAAATATGCAGATAATGTGGATTTAAAAAATGAAACTAATGATCTGGATGGAAAGATCTCAAAAAGTTTGTGGTTTAAAAGAAAACGACACTCAAAACGGACTTCCGATGTGAGAGTTATGCCCTTTTAAAAAAAAGACATAAACAATAACCAAATAACCACGTGATAATGTAAGATGCTTTATGCAGTGACCCACTTTTATAAAGAGAAGTGGGGATCACTTTTACAATGAAGTTACTTTATAATAGAAAATATGCATGCAAAATAAAGTAGTAAAGCTACTTATAGTGATTCACTTTTATACTTGAAGTGAAATACACTTTACAATTCTGGCATGAACTTTTTCAAAAAAAAGTAACAAAAGAGAGACTTGAACTCAAGACCTCTTACTTAATAAGGAAACTTTTAACCAAATGATCTAGCAAAACATATCGTAATGTTCAAAAGAAGGATTGGGGGTGTTGTTGTTATTTTTGTTGTTGTTGTTGTTGTTGAAGACAACCTTGGAGAGCATGCTAAAAAAAACTCTTTTCACACAAGAAAAAAAATTCGCTTCTCAATCACAACAAGGGTTAGATCTTGGTTAGCTTACACGGAAGATGCACCTTTTCCTATCTGTTTCTTATTTTTCGAGATCACACAGGGTGCGGGGAAAAGAGAATATGTAGATCTAAAAGAATAACAACCCAGAAACAAATAATATCAAACCGAAAAAAAACTAAAATAAAACTTTGCAGAAATTTAAAAAATGCGTATTCAGGCTTTATACCTCCGGATTTGACTGTAATGGCCATATCTTGGGTAAACATAAACCTTTTCAAGTGAAAAGAAAAGTTTTCCTGACTAAAACGAGTTCTCCAGACGCAATGGAATAGTTCTATCAGCCCAGAAATGTATGAAAATGGAAGAAAATGAAGATGAGGCAACTCAGCTTCACGATCTTGATCTGCAACATGAGCGGGTCTTCAAACAGGCTCTGATACCATGTTCTACAACACAGGTATTCCAACAGAGGACAAACACCTTTATTAACCACTCACATAACCAGATCAAATATCAACACACCGATGTTTTCACGTGGTAAAACCCCTACGGGGAAACATCCACGGCCCCAACCAACGCGACCACTTGGAGCAGTTTATTAATGCAAAGAAAAAGATTACAGAGAGATTTTACAATAGAGTTTCTCACAATTGATCATTGACAAATGACCCTCCATGCTCTTTAAATAGAGATCATGGACCAATCGGGTGTTAAGCCATAGATCAATGGCTGTTAAGATAGAGGAGAGTATGAACCGTCAGATCACTCTATGTCGGGAACATATCGTGACCGTCGGTTTTCCTAACGACAAATGTATACTAATGCACACTAAAGAAACACACTAGAAAACACACTTTTACCTAACGACACAATAGACCAAGTAGATCTTAACTAACTCCTAAGTGTCTAAATATCCTAACAGTAACACCTTAAGTCTCTCTAGAAATCAAACTTTGAGAAGGTGAGGTCACTAGGGTGTAGGTTTTTCTAGGCCCTAGCGCCTCCTTCTCCTTAGACTTATTAAGAATTATATTTTAGTGCAACACAACTGATCAAGACTTCTAAAGTGATAGCACTTTAGGGATTTAGGAGCTTGACAATGTAAATCACCTTTAGCAAAGACTAGAAAATATAGAGCAAAGAAGTAACATCTTAAGTTCTTCACTCCTAGGATTTACTAATCATGCAATTTCATAATCTTTATCATGAGAAAGAAAACATATAATAACCATTCAAATGAAATGACAAAATGCAGATTTTATTACTTCACCAAGAATAATCATACCATAAAACCCTAGATTGCCAAATGAATTCACCAAAAATGATCCAAGATGCATCCAAAATAGCCTCGAAGCAAATTTGCCTTCATAATTTCAGCCAAAAACCCTAAGAGGGAACCAATTTCAAACCTCCACTCTCCCAAGTGAGAGTTATGATGAAAAATGAATGTACTTTATCTTTATTTATACCAAAATTTGACCTTTAATTACTTTAGGTCAAAAAATCAGGGCCGACCCTGAAAAATTATTACAAAAATTAAATTTACATAAAATTGAAGGATAAAACCCTAAAATGGTGATGTCATGCTCTTCCTAGGGTGACAGTGAGCCTTCAAGATGGATGTTTGGCCTCAATTGGTGGAATTTTGGGCCTCCCAGGGCCTGGTCACACCATCAACTGGTAAACGTTGTGCAAAATTTCCTCCTTCACCGGAACACCACTACAAAAAACCCTAGACCCTTCATGATGACATCATGAGATAGGTGGATGGTCTATAAGCCTTCCAAGGTCATCGTCCAGGTGAGTGAAGGTAGGGATCGTCCATCTAGGGTCTTCTAGAGTGCCTCCAAGCCAATGACTTCATTCTTCAATGTGAAAATAAGTCACCCCTGTCATGCCCCAGGCTTGGGGCTTCAACGTCCATCCATGGGCTTCAAGCCCTCATGAAGGTTTGAACTGGTCATTTCCTCATGATTATCTGTATACCAGGAAAAGTCCTATAGAGGAAACAAGTATTCCCTCCAGGGGTTCATAAGTCACAAGGATCATAACATGTAAATCACATCCAATAATTAAATAATGCAAACATATGCATAAAACCCCCCTTAACCCCAAACAAATGCTTAAAGATGTTATGCAATTTAAAAAGTTTAGGATTGGAGAGGATCTCAGGGTGTTCTATTGGGATAATCCCCCTTAAGTTTGGGGTGTTTCTCAGGTGGATTCTGGTCCAAGTCATGTGAGTGTATGAGGTGGCATGGGGTAAATATTTGGGCATGGGGTGCATGTGATAGTAGGGAAATGTAGAGTCTTACCTATGGGTGCCTTTGTGGAGGGTGAGATGCACCTTGTCATGGATGGAATTTTTTCCTAGCCCATTCATTTCCATTTATTCTTAGCTTTCTTTCTTTTGATATTTTTCTCATGTGCTACAAGGGAATAATTGAGGGCCACTGTCCTGGCTTCGTGACCAGAGGTGACAATGTCATCCACAAATAAGTTCACAGAAATGACAAGGCTAGCTCGTTATGAGACCCCCTTTCTCTTGGTTATGCAAAAAAGAGACATTACCTTGGCTTGGTGACTAGATAGGTGGTAATGTCATACCGCTACATGTCCATGGTCATAATAGGCTGGCTCATGATGATACCTCCTATCCATCAACTATTACCTTGAGTGTTCATGTTATCTTGTGGGTCCCCTTTTCTTACTGAGAAGATTTTCACTGCTTTCTCAGAGATCAATGTGTGAAGCATCTCAAAGCTTTCCAAATGGATTTAAACTCTTGCCAGCTACTTTTACCCTCTGGGCCTTTAGCCCCTTCATCCCACAAGGTAAGGTACAACCCTTCCTAGTGTAGCCAATCCCAATGCCCAAAAGATGGGGAGGTGGAAGGAATAAATATCAAAAGTGGTAAGTATAGAGGGAACATACGATGACTCTTCAAAGAACCTCCCAGTAGCAACCCATCCTAAAGGGAAATCAACTTACTAGGGCACCGTGTCACCCTCCCAGGTTTAAACAAGGAAAATAGCATAATTTCCAAGAAAACGTCATGAAATGAAGAAGGATTCCATACAACATGTTCAAGTGCTTCAAATATCAGAGTGATACATGCCATGATACCCAGACTCATTACCTCATGGAGAAAGACCCACTACCACTTCAAGACTAGGCCAATGTGATGGACGCTACTGCTGGCGATATGTGGACTGTGGACTGTACTTGAAGAAAAGAGGGGCCCTTTGGGGCTATTCTTAGGCCATTTGACTCTCGACACTCCATGTCTGGAGCCTATGGGCCTTGAGACACAACATCCTTAATTATACCTAGGCTAGGGGAGAATAGGGAAATAAATATTTTTCTCTGTAAACCAAAAGTCTCCCACGAATCTTGTCAATTCCTGATCACCGACCATTGACCATCTTCCTCGATAAACCCAGATTTCTCACAAATCTCTATGAACCCTGACCATTGATGATCAACCATACCTTCTTTGACATGGAAACTATGCTGATGTGGCATAACACATGGATGTTGATGTGGCATGACACGTGGATGCTGACGTGGCATGATACATCATAACCCTCTTTTCTCCATGTCCCTTCGTCGAACTTCAACACTACGCTAAAGCCGCTGATCCTCGACCATTGACCATTGACGATCAAAGGTATATTGGATGAACTTCGACACTTCACAAATTTCACCGATCCCCGACCATCAACAATCAACGATCAAATATTTCTGTTGACGAACTAAAAAGCTTCGCAAAATTCTGTCGACCCTCGACCATTGGATGTTGACAATCAAAGATTTATTTTGGTGAATTTCAACAAAATTCCTCAACGAATCTGGACCATCGATCTACCTCATTTTCCCAACTGTCGAAATGAATCTCAACTGTCGATCTTCTTACTTTGTCAAACTTTGAAAACATTATGTTTATTAAAATTTTCAAGAACGAATCTGGGTTGTGAAGGCGCTCTTACCTTGGCGGAAGGTCCGGGGTTCGATCCCCACAGACTCCATATAATTTTAAACAACCAATCAAATACGATGCCATGTGGCAGCCCATGTCTGGTCCACGTGGCACCTTCCCACTTGTCAAAAATGTGCCACGTGTCGAGATATGATTCGACCTCACAACTGCCTACTGCCTGCCAACTCAGCACCTGCCACGTCAGCGTACGACCTTGCCACATCAACAACTGTACGGACTGTACAATCAACAATTTTTTTTCCTGTTTGACAATTTGAACAGAACGTGATATCTCACTCATCCCATGTCCATTTGAACCCATTCGAGTTGTGTTGGGTTCGTGACGACGAGGCCTACGCACCTATTCGATTTGAAGCGAATATGAGAACTTTGAATTTTGAGCAAAATTTGATCCCCTGTATCAGTTGAACTCAAGATCGAACATGATCTCATTTGTCGATCCTATGAAATTTTCCCTGCGTTACAAGGGCCATTAAAATATGATTTTTTTTCAACCTTCTAAGTCAAATTTGGCTTTGCAACTTTGCAGATAAAATCCACTAACTTCTCAGATAATCTTGAATTTTTTCAAACTCGAATTTTCCCATGAATTTGGGGATCTTTCTCTCTAATCTTTCCATTTCCCCCCAAATTCACACAGTTTGAAAATCTAAAATAACGAATTTGTCTAATTCACACTCATTCCAACCCATACCCATCCAGTGTTTCAACTAGAAGCTCTGATACCAATTTGTAACATACCCACCCGCCCACAGGCTGGGCACACTACCTCTAAAACTCACTTCCAAACTGATTTCAAAATTCTGATAGCAATTAATTAATAAAGAAGCAGGAAAGAAACATGATAACATCACATGCAATAATCAATATTCATGACACAACATAAAAGAAATGAATATAATTCCATGCAGTATAGTAATAACCAACACACATGCATACTATAACATATGAATCTCAAAGACAATAATTAATACACTGCGGAAATAAATATATATGCATAGAAACACATGACAAAGAGCACTTGTATTAATAAAAAACAATCACCAAATGGATGCAGACCAAGGATGTTCCACCCAACCATAGACACTACTGTTCTATGTCTCAACAAAAGGTCACCCCCGAGCAAGAGCTATGAACCCACAAGGATAGTTCCAGAGTGTCACTCAACTTCCCAAACCAATCAACACTCAAGACCTCACAGGTTCCTCAACGCACAACAATCCAAAGTACACCAACTCTCTTCTCTCCAGCCTACAAAACCCAAGAGAATGGACCCCCTTCTCTACCACATAGTCCCTCATGCTGTCCACCTCCTTCTAGGGATCCAGTGTATCTGGTCAAGAATATCCATGCTGGGACTCTCAGGACTCCCAGCTGTGAATTAAATTTAGTACATGCCAATGCATCTTAGGCATGCATGAATTAATTCATGGATGGAATACACTAGTAGTCACTACAACTAGCTAACAATGGCTTCTCTCCCAAAAATTCGTTTTTCCTTTCCCCCACCAAGATCAATGATGAATGAGCAATAATGAATAAGTGAAAGTGTGAATGGAGAGAACATAATGAAGAGTGTGAACAATGAACAATGAATGAACCCCCAAAAAACCCAAAAATGGGTTTATATATTTACTTGAAAATCAAGAACCAAATGGCCTTTCCCCAAGAAGCACATGTAACCACTTCTCTCCATTAAAACAATTAAGGGTAAATAAAATATGATAAAATGACTTAGCCCCTTAACCCCCCTCTCTCATGGAATCATATCTCCCCTATAACTCTTGTCCTTGTCCATCTAGTAGCCAACGATGTATTTTATTATTAATAATGATGAAAACATTAAATTTCCAAGGCACACTAATCTCTTTAATTGTTTGGGTACTCTGACCTTTCATCAAATAAAAAAATACATTATTTAATAGGGAAATCAATACCGGGGTATTACAATTCCCTCATTGTCATTCCTTGCACAATATTGAACAAATATGAAATCCAATGTTTATGATATGTTAGTGATTATTATGTTTTTTTAACTGGAACTAAAACATATATTTATATAAGGGACTGCAATGAAGCGAATTAGCAAAATAAAAAAGTTTTTACAGATTTTGGCTCGAAGCATGTGGTTTCCCCTACTACTATCACACTAAATAACATATAAATATCCTTATTACACATCCATGCAATCTCACTGCAAATTTCTTTTACAAATTGTCCCAGCAAAAAAACAACTTTATAGAACATTTAATGATGGATAGATTTATTATCTAAGACCTCCTGTACTCCATTATGAGGTGGAGAATTTTCTTCCATATCCATAGGCACTACATCATGACCCCCTTGTTCTTCATCCAATTTTCCAAGGTGGGATACCACTAAAGCCTGGTTAATTGGAGCTGAATGAAAATGTTGCGACAGAACCAAGGACCTAAGATGCTAAAACTCCATTTCCAAATTGCCAATGCATTGAATTTGGACCCTGAGCAAGTTGGTAAGATTTTCCACAGTTTGTTCCAATACCCCATGTTTAGCTGTGACCCGTCAAAGAACCACACTATTTCCCTCAAAAATTTCTTCATGCCTATGAAGGATATGTTTTACATCACTCCAAGAAGGGTCCATTCTTGAACAAAGCAAGCAACCAGAATTACCATTCCACAACTCACAAATAACAATTCTAGTGATGACAAAACCATGGGTGAGAGAGCAACCAAAAAACCCAGATAACCAACCAACAAACCCACTTCTGGAATTGATAATAGAGGCAAGGAGAAAACAACCTGAATTACCATACCACAACCCAAAAGAAAATTCGTTTTCAAAGTTGACAGTAATGGGGAAAATATGAGAATATTTAGAAATTAAACTTGAAATGATTGGAATCTGAAACTTCATAAATACTGGAGAGAGGGAAGAAACCTGGTGACTAGGGGAAGCGTAGTTAAAATCCCAATCAAGTCTAGCATTGAAAGGCGGTTGCCAAGATTTTTCGAGCTCCAACTGCGAATTTCCATGGGCAACCTAGAGTAGAACCACAATGCATTACACAAACCATAGGCTCCACGTAAAGGAATGAGGTTTGAAACCAAAGCCATCATACATGATAAACCACCCTCACACACATGAGAATGAATGCACCCATCTATTCCATGGCCAAGAAAATGTATGAACCACTTCGACACACAACAATTCATTCCATTGTCTTTCCATTTGTCTGAGTGAATTAATGAGCAAACCATAAGGTTTATGGAATGAGGAGCCTCTCGTTAATCAAATTAACAATAATTTCCCCTCCTCTAATATTGATCCAACTTTATCCTACCTATCATCACAAGATTTTTACTCTCACTTAATGTGGAATAAGGAGTGTTCTTCAAATTCCACAAGGAGAATGAGGGAACAAGACATCATGCCAGTGAAAATATTGCTTCCAATAATGGATCTTTTGATGATTGCCTTGATCATCAACATGGATTTTCCTATGATGGTTAACTTTTGAATTCCCATTTATTTTGCAATTCTAATTCCTTCCCAAAGGGAATAAGCCTCAAAAGTGTTGTTTGAGACATTGCATATACCCCAAGCATAGAAAGCAACTGTATTTCCTCTGGGATTGTGAATAATCCCCCCCACACCTGTCATCCCTAATGTTAGCTATTATTGTTAAGAAGTATATTATTAGCAAAATGTCAAAGAAAAACTTCATATTGATCACTTTTCATCCATCTAATTCATCTCTTTGCAACATTTCCATAAATATTTTACACTCTTTTCCACTCAAATTCCTAACAACCTTTTGGAGTTTCTTCAAGTTTTTTCTCTACATGACACACATTATACAACACACATCATTTAAACCTACAAAAAAATTCAAATATATTACATTTATATTAATATTTAAAAGAACTTTCCATGTTCTCTTATTGGCATGTGTTTCCCTCATGTTTGTTCTTTTAAGTTTTCTATCAACCATCTTCTATTAATAAAAGCCTTGCATAATGAAAAATATGAATTATGAAATATGTTTTACAAACTATGTAAAGAATTTCAAAACAAAATTGTTTTTGGGTTATCTAGTGCATACAATATAGTAACACACATTGTTGCACTTAATTTAGTGTTATGCACTAGTGTGTTGTTACTGTATAGTGCACACCAATAAACATAATGATATTTTTTTAAAACTAGCAATGCCATCACGATGCGCTTAATATAGTGTTGTGTCCTAGTGTGTAGTTACTATATAGTGTGCATCACTAAAGTTGATAATTTTTTTTTAAAAATACTTGCCAAATGGTTTGTTTTAAAGAAAAAACACATCGGTGCATGGTTACTACACAATGCACATTGTGAATCGAGAAAGTGTTTTTTGTTTTATTTAATTCACAATGGTATGGTTTAGAATCCATTGCAGTTAGGTGGTCCCAATCTAATAGATACCCAAAGCCCCATATACAAATACAAAAATCCAATAAATATCCATTGGCTTATCATTATCAAATAGTAGAAAAAATAAGCCCCTAGTGCTAGTGTGGTGAACCAAGCTGGTTCACCAGGTAAATACCCAATGTAGGTAAGACAACAAGTTATAATCCATAAAGGATAATATATTAAATAATATATATGAATATGAGATGATGAGATACAATAAGAATGAGGGCCTTATATACTCACGCAGGGGTGCCCTTCCATGAAGAAACATCATCTTTCATTGGGAAGGTGTCTCTTCATTAATTATTCGTTAACTATTATAATGTATTTATATTTATTATTATATATTATGTTCATAACATTTCCTTCCCCTTAAAAATGCTTTGTCCTCAAAGCATACTTATGGAAGACTTATCTTTTGCTCTGGCTTGTAGTATCATCTCCTTATTCTTTATTCATGAATTGGTGATTGTTGAGGACTTGAAACGATAGGATATTCTAAGCACTGCGTAGAACCTTCAAA
This sequence comes from Picea engelmannii, assembly GCA_009831015.1. NCBI lineage: Eukaryota > Viridiplantae > Streptophyta > Pinopsida > Pinales > Pinaceae > Picea > Picea engelmannii. Next base: position 61,779 of record ML833575.1, read on the forward strand.
TGGTAAGGGAGTCTTCCCACCTTAAATCAATCTTCTGAACAATGGGGATTTTATGGGGTTCTTGTAGACAATTTGATGTATTTTTACTCCTATGATAACTTCTACCTTGAGCATCATTTGTAATGGAGGTAATAATTTTTGACATATTTTTCATTTGTTTTTGTGGATACATTAATTTGTTGAAGTATCGATTTTTAAGAAGGATGTCTATAAGGAATCCTTGCAACCTGATCTTTACTTCATGTACTTGTATCTTCTTCTCGATTAACACTTGGAATTGAGTCTTCTTCATAGCCCTAGCTTGTTTCTACTTCGACATGTGAAGACCTCTTTACATCAACTGAATCCTTTTGAGCCATAAGGTTGACTGGGCCTGTGTTAATTGCTTTATCCACCATCATGTTTTTTCCATTTGAAGACTTCTGTAGTTCCATAGGTTCAGTCATTGTCTCTTTATCTACCAATGATTCCTTATTGATAAGTTGTTTTAACTTGTCCTCTACCGTCTTCTTATCACTCTTTGTCTATGACTATTTTTAAAGGTGAGTAAACTTTGATTATGGATTTTTAGGAAACAAATTTCTGCATCTTTGTCTATGACTATTTTATCACACTCCTTTTGGATCTCAAGTATTGACTGTTGTTTATCCGAAATTAGTATTTTGGAGATCTGATCAAGATCTTTTGACGTAGATATTGAATCTGACTTCACTAAGATGTCATGCAATTTTATTTTTTTCTTCTTGTTGGAAAACATTAAAAACTTTTTCTCAAGGTTTAATATTAAGCTACCCAACGTCTCTAACTAAGTCGAGCCGAGGATTATATCAACCTTTTTTTCATATATAGTTGTAACCTCAAAATTCGATACAAGTTTATCATCTTTGAGTGTCAACAATAAGTCCTTGATGTCATATTTATTGCCAAAAAAAAAGTTTTTTTTTTCGATTACATTTGTCTTTGGAATTATTAATTGATTCGCCAAATCCATACTTATGTGATTTTTCTTCTTATCTGGGAAAATGTGGATGCTAACTTCTTTTTCTTGAATATTTCCTCTAAATGTTAATAATCTGATGCATCTA
>ML833576.1:20655-48212 GCA_009831015.1 Picea engelmannii
ATATGTTATGACATCCCAACATCAAACCCATTAATATAGCATTAATAAACAACTCACCATGTACATACATGATGCTCAAGCATATATGGTAGGATGTATCAGCATTGCCCCTTTTGACACTTCAGACACATATTCTTACCCACCCTTGTATAACTTTAACTATAAAATATGGTTAGAGGCCAATATATACCTCATGTCCATTCCTCCTCCTGTCATCACTCACGATGTTGAGACAACCTCACCTTGGAACCTCTCTTATCCTTCATAGTTATTCCCTTTTCAAAGCGCCCCTTATGTTTTCCTTTTCTCTAGACATGTTACATTTGTTCTTCTCTACATGTATGCTCAAAGATCCTCATTTTCTTCCTTATCCAACCTTTTCCTTAATTTATGCTTTACATGTTTCCTATTTTCCCACATCGGGGGCACCCTTAATTTTCTCTCCATTTCCTACCCCATAGAAAGTGTCCTACCCTCGGACTCCTACTTAGCCTACCAAATCAAAGACAAGTACCCTCCAACCATGGATATTTCCTTCCTTACCCCACTTGGGGAAACTCTTTACCTCCTTCTTACCCTTCTCCACTTAGGAAAATCCCTTTCTTTCCTTCACCTTTCCCTTTCTCACCTTACTCTATATTGTTCACTCTCATTTCATTACCTTGGCTTTCCTATGCCTTCTCCCTCACCTTTAAATAATTTCAAATGATGACCTCTCCCTTCTTAGGGGTAGCAACACCCTCTTGTAATCATTGTTACATGGTAGGATCATATTTCTTGTTTCCTTTCTATTTTATTGTTATTTCTTTTGGACTATGGCCTTAACTCTAATTCATTCTCTTCATTCATGGCCTCCACATCCTTGTCTTTATTTCCTCCTTTTTATTTCACTCTTGGGATCCATGGATTTATTTCTTATACTTTCTTAGTGTTCCCAACCTCTGTGGCCTTGTCATTTTCTTTCTATCCCTTTTAATTTTTATTATCCATTATGTTTGCCATGTTCACCTTGTACTTTTTTTCTATATTTGTTACTGTATTCAACCTTTGGCAACATCATTGATGAAATGTGTGATTATTCTTAAAAGAAGAATGCATGTATTTATTCATTAATTCCATGAAGTCTTAAGTGAAAGTAAATTCTTAGTGGTGCATTAGACACTTCAATCAATTCTTATACTTGTACAATCACCTTATCATATCTAAAATAATAGCAAGGTAGAGATATCTTAAGGGTTAAAAATATATTACATTTGTTAATATTTCATCCTAAACATTACACCTACAACACAATATGGCTTACGTCAGAGCTATTGTTTGGAAAAGGTAGAAGATCATTATTTTATACCCAACATTAGATTATCTTAAATTGTTTCATCATTTTAGTGACAAGTAACCATCTCAAATTACACCATATCAAACAATAGGTATCGAAATACATCAAATAAAAATATATTTCCAAATATAATGTATATCTCAATATCTAAAAAAATTAAGTCATTAATGTTCTCAAGATGTGATTTAACTAGTTAGTTTATAATGGGAGTATAGGAAGATCAAAAATATATAAGATCTCAATAGGAGGATTAGTCCATTAGCATCTAAGTATCTTACAAAAATATTGTCAACGCCTCCAATTATCAAGTCATAGATCCTCATATGGAATACATACATATGAAGAATAATATCATTGTATGCTCTGACAAAACGTTTTAAAGAGGATATGTGTTAGTCCTTTTAAAGAAAGCCAACATAGAAAGGAAGTAATCAATTTAAACTCGTTGAATACAATCCTTAGCAAGATTGATTAATATTTCAATAAATTCTAATTTTTCGGGTAGGTAGATGACCCTTCACTAATGAAGTGGGCTCCACCTTTGGCTTAGATGCCATGATGAAGGAGTGTTTATTCTGTCAACATCTCTCAAGACTTTCACTTGGCCTTATTTGTTGAGATACACTACCTAATGTTGGGTATCTGTTATATTATTTGCACGATTATGGGTCCAAAAAAAAATTGGGGTTTATTTGCCAAATTTTTGGGCAGTCTTTTGTCTTTGGCGGGGACAGTTTTTTGCCTTTGGCGGTTTAGTGGCGCATTGTATTTCATCCCAAAGTTTTATAATTTTAGTTAATGAATTAAGGTTGTAATCTAATCCGGGTAAATGGATTAGGGTTTTTTGGATGCCACGTGATCCTATATATTATATTGTAAACATTGAAGTTGGATTATGAATAGAATTATAGGTGCAGCTCTAAAACAGGTTATTGGTTTTCCAAGTTGGGTTTCCAAGGCAAATCTCTATGTATATGTGTGATTGCAATTGTTTATTTTCTATGTTAAGAATTTGTGTGTGCATTGCATTAATGTAAAAGGTTTGAAACTTACATTTGGTAACAGAGAAGTTATTGGTTTCAAGGGGACGTCATTGTGGCTAAGGGTTTGGCTCGAGTTTGTGATAAACAATGTTACAACGGGATATCTACGCTATTGATTCTTGTGGTCAAAAGAAATGGCGAGCAGTTCAAAAACAAAGATCAAAAAAATTAAAATGAAAATTTTTAAGTTGCGGAAGCTCAAGATGGAAGATCTTTTGATAGACAAAGATCAATGGGTCATGGTAGATCCAGGTACTACACCTATGGGAATGTCAACAGAAGATTGGACAAAGTTATATTGGAAGGAAAATAGCACAATCCACTTTTATCTCTCAGTTTCAGTATTATTGAATGTGTCAGGGGAAGATACAACCAAGGAATTATGGAATAAGTTAGTGGATTTGTATCAGTCTAAGTCCCTAGTAAACAAAGTTTTCATGTTGAAGAAGTTGTACAACCTGAGAATGAAAGATGGAGACTCCATAACAAAGCATCTAAACGCCTTCAATACTATGGTAATTCAGTTATTGTTTGTTGATATTAAGATTTCTTATGAAGATAAATGTATCAATTTATTATTCTCTTTACCAAACTCGTGGGATAGTCTAGTTGTGGCCATAGGCAATAATGAAACTACTTTAAGTTTTGATGATGTGGTCTCATCCTTGTTGGAGGAGATGACATAGAAAAACATGGAAATCCATAGCACATATGCCTTATTTGAAAGAGGACGCTCCAAGGAAAGAAATAAAAATAAGTCCTCAAGTTGGAGATCTAAATCTAGAGGAAGATCTAAATCTCCAAGAAAATTCATAAAGGTATGTTGGAGATGTGGAAAAAGGGGGCATTACAAGAAACAATGTAGATCCAAAAGTGTTGAGAGAGGGGAGAAATCTGATGATGCCCCTTCTATAGAAGAAAAAACCTCTGCAAATGAAGGAGGGGATGTGTACTTGGATTATTCAAGCACACATACAAATCATGAGGAATGGTTGGTCAATTCAAGTGCATCATTTCATTTGACTTCTCACATGGACTGGTTTTGCGAGTATGAAAGGTATGATGGGGGTGATGTTTTTTCTAGGAGATGACTCGACAGCCAAATTTGTAGGATGAGAAAAAGTCAAGTTGAATCTCATGGAAGGTAGGATTAGAACACTCCTTGGTTTTTTTCACATCCCAGGATTGGCCATGTTATCACACAAGTTGTAGGTTGGGAAAATATCGACCCAACCACCAATTGGCAACAACTTAGGGAGCACCTACCCAATGTCACCTTAGGTAGGTGTTCCCGTCACTTTACAAGTGAGGTAGTCACCTCAAGGGGGTAATCTTGATGACCCTAGGGGGGATTGAGATGGAAAATGATATGTATGAACGGAATCCCCTAAAGGTCAAGTTTATATATGGAAAATGGAACTTGGAAATGAGTCTATGGGGTTGCTTAAGGTTTCCAATGCTTTGAGTAACCTGCCAAGAGTGAATACATGCCTGAGACACAAGGAAAACCAAGTATATGATACAATATGTTACGTGGAAAAGAAATTTAAGCTTGTTGTCCCTAATTGCAGAAATAATCAGAGATATATATCAGCATATAAAAGATATTAAGAGATGCAAAATAAGTGCATAAAATTCTAGTTAATTAAGCAAGAGACAAGCTAATAAAAACTAGTTTAACTCAAGAATGAAAGAGCAATACTTTAGCATAAAAGAAAGGCTGCAACAAAAAACTTACTACAGTGATATTTATCAGTCTTATGGTTGTAGAAAAATGAGCCTTAAAACAAAAAAATCATCCAATGAAAATTACGTCCAACTAGCTCAAAAAGTGGGTTAGTAGTTTGTTAGGTCACAATTGTAGCCAATTCCTAGGGTTAGTTTAGAAATTATCTAGGGTTAGAGCGTTAGATTTTTGGAGCCCTAATGGTTGTAGGTTAGTTTTGTAACAGCAAAAAGTTATAGTGGGTGAAAGAGGATGCCTCAATGAGGAAATATATCCTAGGGCTCAAGGAACAATGTCCAAGTGAGAGAACTTCAAAACATCAACTTTTCATGTTTACCAATGCAACGTTTTGTTTCTCCAATGCAATGACTAGTGCCTTTGATTATGGGTTGATGGGGTCAAAAGAAAATAGCTAGAGATACTACCTCCTTGGGGGTATAAATCCTCTTATTCCAAAAGGCAAGTAACCTAGCTAGGGTTTAAAACTAAGGGGTGTATTCCCTTATACTTTCTTAGCAAACCCTTGCAAACAATAATTCTATGCTTAAAAATATGGTGGAGGTAAAGTAGAGGTGTATGCACTTATACTCCCTATCTAGCCTTAGAAAAATCAACCTTGAGCTTGAATTACAAATGATAACAGTAAGTAAAATTCTTACCAATCCAAATAGAAACAAGATAGACCATAGAATGCCAAGATAAACAACCGGAATAGCTAGAAAACACCTCCAAGAGCTAGTGCATCATCATCATGTAGCCAATAACCAAAGGAGGCACCATAACATAGCACAAAAGAAAAAAAATGATTCGGATTATTTTCAAAATGAAATGAAAGAAGAGATATTACAATGAAATACATGCAAATATTTCCAAAAATAGAGAAATACAACAATACAGGATTTCTATTAATGAAAGAAATGTACAGAAACTGTAAAAATATAGAGTGAATGAACTCGCTAGAATGGTGGCAGCTTATCTCTGAGAAGATATGTGACGGCTACACTAATTCACAACAAGATGAGTACAATGAGCCTCTGAAGGCATTTTTACAATAAACATGAATTCCAAAACCATAGACATCCAAAAACCTAACCCTAGGAGATGAAATGCCAAAAGTCATGTGGGCCATGTTGGGGTAAGTTAGTACATCAACTTCCCAAGGTTGTAAATTTTTCATACGATCTCCATTTTAGGTGTGTGACAGTCCATTGGAAAGGTCTTTTCGAGAAATACACATTATTCCATCAAACTCTGACTTCGTCAACAGTTTGACTATGGAAAGCCCAAAAAACGTTGTTTAGGGCCTCAAAATGGCCTTAGGAGTACAGAAAGATGTACTGAAATTAAAATTTCCAAAATAAGCCAGTTGAAATAGGTGGGCGGACACCAATATCCACCTAGATGTTGTGTATGGACTCAAGATAGCCCCAGAAGTGAAAAACCCATAATTACAAAGAGATGTCACCTTTACATAGAAACGTGTTGAACTGAAAATTGTCAAGATGAACCAAGTGGAATTTGGAACAAGTGGGTGGCCACCAATATCCACCTTGATTAGTCCTCCCCCCTTAGGAAGAAATGGTCTCCATTGCATTGAGTGTCTGGGGAAGAGGGGAAATCATTTGTTGAATCCGAATCTTGGTGAGTTGCTTGCCTTGTTGGAGAAGTTGCGTCGCTTGGTCTGTGGAAGGTTGTCATGAACCTATTTTTGGCAGGGTTGAATGTGTTCCACCAAGCTATTGTATCTTGGCTTGACGAGGCATTGTTTAGGCACCATCATAGGTAAACAAGAAATGTCTTCTTTCCCTTCTACAATATGCTTCTACTGGATAGAAGGTGTTGAGGATGCAGTGGTTGCAGTGGCCTTTTGTTCATCCTTTGAACAAATTGTGAAGAGGTTGAATTTAGTAGTATGAGATATTACCTTGTGGCATTGTTCTAGTGGAAAAGTAATTAGAGATGACCCCCCAAAGTAATAATGACACTGTGGAGTCGAGACTCATAAACAACATGTCATTTCCACATATATGGTTGGCCCAAAACAACATCACAGACATCAAGAGGGGTAACATCACACACTACCTCATCCTTGAAGGGTTGAATGCCATAGGACAAGTGGCATTGTTGGCTGACACAGAGATCCCTTCCCTAGCGAAGCCACCCGATGTTGTAAGGTTTTGGGTGAGGTGTTGTTGACAACCCCAATTGTTTGACGACCTTAGTTGAGATGAGATTTCTCTGGCTTCCACTATCAACAATGAAATGCAACGGGGTCCCTTTCACCCACATATGTTAATGGATGAGGCACTCCCCCTATTCAAGATATGTTGGTTATTCTAGTTGAGTTGTTGCATTCGTGATGGTAGAAGTGGGTTCTACGTCGATGATCTTCCTTTTTCATTATTTTATGGATCAAATTTTGAATCAAGGTTCAACTCCTTGTCTTTGATCTAAAACTCCAATGATTATATTGAGTGAAATTCATCAGTGTTGTGCCAGGGGATTTTGTGAAAGTCACACCACTTCCCAGTGTCATTCTTCAGCTTTCCCTTACCCTTATTTTCATGTGTCTTGGACTAGTTGTCAAGAGGTTGTTGGTTAGGGTCATCTTTATTATGATTTGGTTGTTGTTGATTGGAAGACCCGAACTTCCATTTGTTCTGGTGCCTAAATTTTTTCTTGACTTTGACAGCATATTGATAGGAAGCTCCCAGTGATAAGATGTTTAGGAAATCCATTTTGGTTTGGATGTACCTATGCAGAGCCCCATGGTATTTCATAACCAAATATCACTCGGAGTCTTTGATACCCAGTTTGGTGCACAAGGTATGGAAAGCATTTGTCAACTCTGGCACCATTTTTTCCCTCTCTTGTCGTAGTGTGGTCCATCTCATGTATTGGTCTTCCTAGTTATCAAAATGGTAATATTGTTCCTTGACCACATCCACAAAAAATCCCCAAGTGGGCTCAGCCCCATATATTCCAGATTCCTCTGTGGAACTTTGCTCCCAGTACGTTTCCCACCAATGTTTGACATGGGGAAGAACCTTGAGGAGTGCGAAGGTGATCTTTTCCTTGTTAGAAAAATTGTGAATAAAGAAATAACCTTCTAGCAGATTTGACCATTTTTCTAAGGCATCCGCATATATCTGACCTTCAAATACAAGAATATCAAAATTAAATTTTACTTTGAAGGGAGAGTTTCCTCCAAAGTGGTCTCTTGATGAAGATGTTCATGTTTCTATCGGCATGCGTTGAAGGATGTGGCCAAAATTCTCCATCATTTCATCCCTCTATCATGCGAGAGATTGCTCAAGCAACAGGTTAATAGAATATTCTACTCCGTCATTTTTCTTTTCTTCCACCATCGAGGGTTTCTTGGGCATGCGAGAGAAATTTTATTCAAGAGAGACAAGCTTGAGACCCAATGTTCTATACTCGTACCTCGTTGGGGACATGCACTGAAAAACGATCAAGAGCATCCCGCTCTGATACCACTGATCCATATTATTTTCAGAACAAAATGAAACCAGAGATATTACAATGAAATACACACAAATATTTCCAGAAACAAAGAAATACAACAATACATGATTTCTATTAATGAAAGAAATGTACAAAGGCTGTAAAAATACAGAGTGAATGAACTCGCTAGAATGGTGGTATCTTATCTCTGAGAAGAGATGTGACAGCTATGCTCATTCGCAAGAAGATGAGTATAATGAGGCTTTGAAGGCCTTTTTACAATAAACAAGAATTCCAAAACCCTAAACATCCAAAAACCTAACCCTAGGAGATGAAGCGCTAAAAGTCATGTGGGCTGTGTGGGGGTAAGTTAGTACATCAACTTCTCGGGGTCATAAATTTTGCATATGATCTCTGATTTAGGCATGTGATAACCCATTGGAAAGATATTTTGGAGAACTACACATTATGTTGTCAAACTTTGACTTTGTCAATAGTTTGACTGTGGCAAGCCCAAAAAACGTTTTTTAGGGCCTCAAAACGGCCCCGAAAGTACAGAAAGATGTACTGACATGAAAACTTCCAAAATAAGCCAGTTTCAATAGGTGGGCAGCCACCAATATCCACATGGATGTTGTGTAGGGCTTTAAGACAACCCTGGAAGTGAAGAACCCATAATTACAAAGAGATGCCACCTTTACAGAGAAATGTGTTTAATTGAAAACTATCAAGCTGATCCAAGTGGAATTTGGAATAGGTGGGTGGACACCAATATCCACCTAGATCAAAGAAACTCTAAGGTAGCAAAAATTCCAATCCTTAGCTCTTCACAATGGGAGAGTTATGATTCAAAATGAGATCTTGTGATCTCTATTTATACAAAATGGAATTCACATAGTTTATCCACATTATCAAGGGTAAAACATAAGATAAGGGGTCCACAACCATTATCTTACCCCTTGCAACAAAATAATATTAAACAATTCACTTAAAATTCACTTTTACACAACAAAAAAACCTTAGCAGAAGTGATGTCACCCATTTAAGGGACGTTTTGGCACTTTGAAGAAGTTGTTGGGGTAGTATATGCATGGTTAGGCCTCCAAAGGACACTTTTCACTCATCCAAATCCTCTCTTGATGGTATTAAAGCTTCCTTCCTTCAAAACATGCCACATGTCATCAAGCAACATCTTCACCACTAAACCCTAGCCCTCTAGGTGATGTCAAACCTCCTAAAGTGACGTTTTGCCTCTTCTAGGAAAAATGTTTGGCATGTGAGGGCTAGGTCATGTCATCCATGATATCTTCTAGGCCTCCAAAGGTACATATCTATCATACGGCATGCGGGCCATTGGCAACCAACCTGTGGGATTCAAGCACCATGGGATCCCAAGCTAGAGTTGTTCTTCCAAAATTGTCCACCAAATAGGTCTTACAAAGACAAATAAGCACGCCCTCCAAGGATATCAAGTCATAATATCATGGTGAGTAAATAATATCAATAAATGAGCCACCTAAGCATGTGCATCAAAGATTAATCGGTCAAACAAGTTCTCAAATACATTATGCAACTTGCCAAGTTCGATATGGGAGGGTTGACAAGGTGTCCTATTGGGTAGATCTTTCCCTAGGTTAAAGAGTGTTTCTCAAGTGATCCCTCTCTAAGCCATGTGAAGTAGATGAAGTGGTTATGGATCAATACTCACTAGGCATGGGGTTCATGACATACAAGGGGTTGTAGTGTCTCATTCATGGGTGCCTTTGTAGAGGGTGTGTGGCACCTTCGTTTGCAATTCCCTTTTTCCAAGCCCATCCTCTTTCCATTATTTGTTTATTTCATGTTTTAAAGGACAAGTTGAAGGCCGTTGTCCTGGTGTGGTGTCCAGATAATGATAATGTCACTCACAATTACCTTGCGTAAATGAGAAGTTTGTCTCATGATGAGACCCCCTTTCTCTTAGTTGTGTAATGAGAGACACTACCCTGGTTTCATGAAAAAATCATGGTAATTTCATACCGCTAGATACCCATTATCATGATAGGTCGGCTCGTGATGAGACCTCCTATCCTTCAACTAATGTCTTAATCATTCACTATATTTTATTCTTGTGGGTCCCCCTTTTCTTACAGAGAAGTGTTTCATTGCTTTCTCGAGGGATCTCTGGGTGAAGCATATGGAAGGTTTATATATAGGATTTTATCCTCTTAGCTAACCACAATCCCTCTGGGCCTTCATTCCCTTATTCCTATGGAATGAGGGACAACCCCTTCCTGGGTCAATACACCCTAAAATCCCAACAGACAAGGAAATGGGGGGTTTTAGGTGATGGAAAGTGGTAAGTATGGTTGGGAATGGTATGATGGCTCTTCAAGAGAGTTCCTAGTAGCAAACCCATTCTCGAGGAAGACCACTTACTAGGGCACAATGTCAACCACCAAGGTGAAACAGGGGAAAAGTAATAATGTCCAAGCATATGTAATGAAATATAAAGTAGTCTAAGATACAACATACTCAAAATGCCTCAAATATTGAAATGATACTCACCATAATACATGAATTGTACCTCATGGAGAAATTCTTAGTGCCTTTTGGAAGCCAGCTGGTGTGGTGGATGTCATATGAAAGTTTTGACCTCTATGGTGGTGAGAGGGCCTCCATCTATGCAAGTGGATAATGTTGGTCATGTAGTCTCTCGACACTCCATATTTGCAACCTGAGGGCCTCGAGATATTATATCCTTATTTATCCCACAAAATGGGGATAACATGCCAGGAATTTGTTTTTTGTAAGCAAGATAAATGATGCAGGTGTAAAAACTGTGTTTGAAAAGGAAACCTACATGATGGTTTGAGGAGTAACGGTGTTGTTGAGGGGAGTTCGGATTGGAATTTTGTATAATCTTTTGGGAAGCACTATTAGTGATGGGTGCAACAGTTCCATTGTTCCTGGGATTGGAGATGAAGAAGGAAAAACTCATGCAGTCTCTAGATAAAATACTATGTTGTGGCATCAAAGACTGGGCAATATTGGAGAGAAGGGGATTTGAGTACTATACGGTAAAGGTATGGTTGAAGGTATATTGAATTTCTCTCTAGATATTGATTTATGTGAACATTAATTGTATGGGAAGAATAATTAGGTGATATTCTCCTCTGGTGCTACAAGGGCGAGGGGAATTTTGTAGTTGGTTCACAGTGATGTGTTTGGACCTATGACAATTCCAGCACTAGGTAAATATATGTACTATGTCTCATTTATAGATGACTTCTCGAGAAATACATGGATTTATTTCCTAGGCAAGAAATATGAACTCTTTGACAAATTTAAAGAGTTTAAGGATCTTATGGAAAATCAGACATAGAAGAAAATTAAGGTGTTGAGGAAAAATAATGGTGGAGAATTTTGCAGGAATTAATTTAAGGAATTTTGTAAGAAATGTGGTATAGCAAGGCAAAAGACTACTCCATACACACCTCAACATAATGGATTTGCAGAAAGGATGAATAGGACGCTAATGGAAAGAGAAAGGAGCATGCTCAATGTTGTTGGGTTGGGACAAGAATTATGGGCAAAGCCATTGGACAATGCATGTTACCCGGTAAATTGATCACCGTAATCAATGTTGCATGAAATGACTCCATATGAGGTATGGACTAGTAAGAAACAATCTCTGACACATCTCAGGTTTTTTGGTTGTGATTCTTATGTACACGTTCCAAAGGAAATAGGATTAAGCTCACTAAAAAGGATGAAAAGTGTATCTTTATTGGCTATAAAGATGGTCTGAAAGGTTATAAGCTTCAAAACCTGAAAACTAAGAAGGTAGTGTATAGACCATATGTGGTGTTTAGAGAAATCAAAGATGTTTTCCAACAAGAAGTCCTACCAAGGGAGGAAGAACCAGAAAAAATAGAGTTTGAATTGGAGGATAATGAATCAGACTCTACAAAAGAATAGGAATCAAAGGAAGAAGAGCCTCATACTCTAGTATCGACGAGATCATTTTGGGAAATATGGAAACCATAAAGGTATATTCCACTTGATTTCCATTCAAATTTTGCTTTATTTATTATTGATGACGATCCTAGAACTGTTAGGGAGGCAGTGAATTCAGAGGATGGAAAACTCTGGAAAAAGGCCATGGTTGAAGAAATGGCAGACTTGGAAAAGAATGAGGCTCGGGATCTAGTGGAGTTCCCGACTGGAAGAAATCTCATTGGCAACAAATGGGTGTTTAAGAATAATTTTAATGCATAAGGCAAAGTGAAGAAATACAAAGCTCGATTAGTAGAAAAAGGTTATTTCCAGGTAGAGGGATTTGACTTTGGTGAAATTTTCTCTCTTGTTTCCAAGTTAACTTCTATTAGATTATGTTTATCTCTTACTTTCTCTTTTGATTTTGAAGTTGAATAGATGGATGTGAAGACAAAATTACTACATGGGGATATGGAAGAAGAAAACTACATGAAGTAGCCAAAATGATTTGTAGTGAAGGGAAAGAAAGAGTTGGTATGCAGGATGAAAAAGTCCTTGTATCGGTGAAATAAATCACCAAGCATGTGGTATCGAAAATTGGATACTTATATATTGGGACTTCGGTTCACAAGAAGCATAGTCGATCATTGTGTGTATTTCAAGTTAGTAGGTGATCGTCTTATTTATTTGATATTGTATGTGGATGATATGTTGTTGATAGGAAACAACAAGGAAATTATCCAAGATGTGAAAAATCAGTTGTCCACTAAATTTGACATGGAATATTTTGGTTATACAAACTTTTATTTTGGGCATGGAAACAAAAATAAATTGGTTGAATGGGAAACTCTGGTTGAACCAGAGAAAATATGTCGAGTCAATATTTCAGAGGTTTAATATGCAATAATGTAAACCTGTCAAGGTCTGTATTCCTGTAGGTGTAAATTTATTTGTAGATCAATGTTTGAAGACATAGGAAGAGGAAGAGGACATGTCTCGTGTTTTGTATGCTAGTGTGGTTGGTTTTTTGATGTATGTAATGGTTTGTACTAGACTGAAAATTGCACATGCAGTGGGATTTTTGAGCAGGTATATGTGAACACTAGGGAAGGAGCATTGGGCAACAGTAAAGAGGGTTTTCAGGTATTTGTGTGTCACTAGTACTTATGGATTGTGTTTCTTGTTGGGTATGTGTTATATTCTTTACACAACTAGATATAGTGTCGAGCATGCCAGGGAGGGGGGTGTTGTTGGCACCCAGTTTCAGTGTCTGAAGAATATACCCTAAAAATTTGAGTCTCTTTATCTCCTTAAAAAACCCTAAAAGGTACCCAAAATTAGGTCTTGCTTGCTTTGCGTTGCGCTCCATCTTTGGCAAGTTGTCGTAGTCCAAAAATGGTCAATTATGACCAAGTATTCTTCAAAACTTGGTCAAGGGAAAATAGGCCCCCAACACTCACCTGTGACTCGTCCCGAGGCACTTCAAATCTGCTCCTTTTGTTTTACTTCGACTTTGGACTGCGCAGTGCGTCCTTTGCTTTCTACTTTATGCCTCCTTATTGTCCTTGTGCAGACTGTCTTTTCTGTGTTTGGTACCCAATTTCAGTGTCTAAAGAATAGGATACTTTGACATTGACTGTGCCCGAGATGAGGGAACGCCGATGAATATTATGACAGAAAGAACTTGGGAAACCCTAGGAAGGCCTGCTCTGGTCCCTTCACTAGGAACCATCGGATTATTTAAAGGAAAAATGGTAACCCTATGTGGAAGACCTACCCAGATAGTTATGAGTACCCATGGAACCTTGACAGAGGAGGAGTTTTAAGTCATTATATTTATTGAGGACCGTGCCCCATTTCCAGCTTTGTTAGGAAAGATCTGGATTGAAAAAGACCAGATCTGGAGGAAAGAAGAAAAGGAATCCCTAGAACAGAAGAAGCAAGAACTCATGGAATTTATGACTAGAAGGATTTCCTAATTGATGGAGGAATAAGAGAATAGATATTCGCTATTAAACACCAGGGAATTGGATGTCGAAGCTATAAGAGCGTTAGAGGAACCACAGAAGACCGAAATATCTAATCCATATGATGAAGGAGTATTACCCTTGGATATGAGGAAAGATCCTAGGCAGCGCGAAGTGACTACGTTAAGAGAAGATAATATTCAGAATGGAAAGAGGGTGACCGAGACCAAGCTCACTAGGAAAAAGGATAGGAAGCTAAGTAAGAAGAGGTCCAAAATTGGAAAGTTACAGAAGACTCTAGAAGGAACTTTGTAGAAGGAAAAATCACAAGAATTTAGCTTCATCGAGATATCAGAACAATGACATTTGGCACTTCACCATGGCACAACAATATAGTCGCTGGACCGATATACCCATTCGACTTCCGCCTTGAATGGGTAAAAAAGTAATTATGGTTTCCCAATAGAGCATTAGACAACACCAAAATGGATAGAACGGAGTTAATGAAGGCCCCCATATCCATTGCAAGTAGACCGTTGCTAAGTTTCCCTACTTAGTCCATCGCGCCATGCACCGAGAATAATTTTTGCTAAGTGAGAATTTGAGCTCGAAACTTGAGATTACTTCACTCTATGATCATTGCCTTGTTCCCATATTTTTCATCATTCATTTTCACACCTAATCTAGTGGACCCAAGCTTGTATGTCAGACGAGCTCAGCGTTGTTGAGAAAGTAGTTGAAGAAGTTTTGATTGACCTAGTGGTTGAGAGAGTGATGTCAGAGAGAAGGATGTCTACAGGTGTGCAAGAATCCTCAATAGGAGGAGTCTAAGCTTCTCCCTCCACTTCTCGCAGCATAGGACCTTCCAAAACCACGACCAAGACAAGAAAAAAGCGCAGAGACGATATTGCAAATGCCAAGTTGATCCTGTGCATTTTGTCGGTTTACATCCCACCTTTGAGTGGCAAGATTAACCGTGACAGTGTACCCAGGGACTTTGAGTACACCTTGATCACCGCGTATCTTCCAAAAGGAGTGCACGCAGTACGTGCTGACCAGGATAAGCTCGCAGCAAGCTAAACTCGAACATGTTATCCTCACTGTAGAACAGCACCTAGAAGGACCACTCAATGACACAGTGATCCAGGAATTTACTAAGCAAGAGGTTGTTGCTCTGCAGCAGGTCAAAGCAACTCGAGCCAAGCTCGAGGCATTCGAGGTAGAATTGATCAGAACTAAGTGACTCAGGACGATTTATAGGTGAGTGTTGGGGGCATGTTGGCCCTTGACCAAGTTTTGAAGAATACTTGGTCATAATTGATTGTTTTGGGACTATGACAGATTGCCAAAGATGGAGCGCAATGCGAAGAAAGAAAGACCTAATTTTGGGTACCTTTTAGGGTTTTTGGGTTGATGTAAATGGAAAGGGATGTTGGCCCGTGGGCTTACCCATGCTAAGGCCCATTTGTAATCTATATATAGATACTTAGGCAATGTAAGAAGTAGTAGATGTAATTGCTTAGTGCAAGTAGTTGGATCTGTGTGATCATATGTATATTGCAAGGGCTCTGTGCATGATTGTAAGGCGATTGACAAGCTAAGTGGAAGTTGTTGTAGTTTTGTGCTGAAGTGCAAGGAAGAAGGATCTAGCGAGCTGCACAGATCTTTTGTCCTATGCAAAGTAAGGGTCACTAAAGCTCTGTGTTGTAACTGCTTGACCGAGATAATATAAAGAAGAATACTTTGTGGACGTAGCCCTAGGGTGGGGGTGAACCACGGTAACTGTGTGTATTGTGCTTTGAATGTGTTTATCTCCTTCTTGGCTAAGTTCTTGTTGTGATTAAATAGATCTAGTTATGCTCTGTGCTTATGATATATGAATGAATGTTAGATCTGATAGATTCTTAGTGCTTGATCTGTTGAATCTAATCTATATTTTGGTGGATAAGTATTGAATCATCTTTAGTCTAAATATTCATTGCGATGCTCTGTGCTTTATACGAAGTACCATAAGGGATAAATATTGATGAATGATCTATGCTAAGTACCCTGTAAAAGATATCATCACATATCGGTGTCCCAGCTAAGATTGCAGACACCTGAGTTCTGCAACCACCCCTACCTCTACCTCAGGTGAGACTTCATCTGCTTCGCAGGTGTTGTCGAAAGGGTCGGTAGTTAGGGTTTTGTTGGTGCGCTCTTGAGAGTTAAACCCTGGGTCTGCCCCTGTGCCAATAGGTGCTAGGCCCCCCCTGCGGGGATTGCATGGGGGTGATATCCCCCCTTCGTGGAGGTTCGAGGGAAGATCCCCTGACAAATTTGTTTTTCCTCGAGAAACATGTCGCATTTTTGCCTCATTTTTTGTGTAGCCTTGATTTTTGTGTCCATTGTTGGGCGATTTTTCTGCACATGGTTTTTGTCGATGGTTTTCTATTTCTGATTAAGGAATTAGGGTTTTTAACTAATCCAGGTCATTGGGTTAGGGTTTTGGATGTCAGTGGATCCTATATGTATATTGTATTGTAAACAATGTATCACAATGAATGAATATAGAATATGTTGGTTTTCCCAGTTTGGGTTTCCAAGGGAAAAATCTCTGTGTAATATGTGTATTTGCCATTGTATATTTTATGTTCTTTTACTGAAAATATGAATGTAGTAAATATTGTACAAGGTTAAAATGTACATTTGGTATCAAAGCTTTGTTGGCTTTAGGGGGATGCCTTTGTGGTCAAGGGTTTGGCTCAGTACTGTGATAAGCCTTGTTACGGTGGGAGATGTGTGGTATTGATTATTCAGGTGAAGAGAAATGGCAAGCAGTTCAAAAATGGATATTGAGAAGTTTAATGGACAAATTTTTGAGTTGTGGAAGCTCAAGATGAAATATTTGTTGGTGGATAGAGATCAGTGGATCGCAGTGGATCTAGGTACTACACCTACAGGAACTTCAGCATATGACTGAAAAGAGTTGGATCAGAAGGTGAAGAGCACAATACAACTGTGTCTCTTAGATTCAATATTATTGAATGTGTTAGAGGAAGCTACATGCAAGGATTTATGGGATAATTTGGGGAAGTTGTATCAGTCTAAGTTCCTAGTAAATAAACTATTCATGAGAAAGAAGTTGTATAACCTGAGGATGAGAGATGGAGACTCAGTGGAAAAAGCATTTGAACGCCTTCAATATTGTGGTAATTCAGTTACTATCTATTGAGATTAAAATTTGAGATGAAGATAAGTGTATCAGTTTGTTGTTCTCTTTACCAGACTTGTGGGATAGTTTGGTTGTGGTTATAAGTAGTAATACAACTTCCTTGAAGTTTGATGAAGTGGTCTCATCCTTGTTGTCGGAGGAGATGAGATGGAATAACATGGAAGGATAGAGCACAGATGCATTATTTGCAAGAGGATGCTTCCAGGAAAGAAATATATCTAAGTCCTCAAGTGGGAGATATAAGTCTAAGGATAGATCTAAATCTCCCAGAAAGTTTGTAAAGGTATCCTGGAGATGTGGAAAACAAGGGCACTACAAGAAGCAGTGTAGATCCAAAGTTGAGAAAAAGAAGGGATCTAAAGAAGCTCGTTATACAGAAGAAAATACCTCCAAGGACGAAGGAGGGGATGTGTACTTGGATTATTCAAGAACACATGTAGATCATGAGGCATGGTTGGTTGACTCAAGTGCATCCTTTCATATGACTCGCCACATGGAGTGGTTCTGTGAATATGAAAGGTATGATGGAGGTAATGTTTTCCTAGGAGATGACTTGACAACCAGAATCATGGGATGAGGAAAATTCAAGTTGAGGCTCATAGATGGAAGGATTAGAACACTGCTTGGTGTTCTGCACATCCCAAGTTTGGCGAAAAATTTTATTTTTGTAAGCAAAATGGACGATGCAGGGGTAAAAACAATATTTGAAAAGGAAACCTGCAGGATGTTTTGAGGAGAAATGGCGTTGTTGAAGGGATTTCGGTTTGGAAGTCTGTATAAACTACAAGGAAGAACTATTAGTGATGGGTGTAATAGTTCCATTATTCATGATATTGGATCAGAATAAGAAAAAACTCCTACAGTCTCTGGAGAAAAGGTTATGTTGTGGCATCAAAGACTTAGGCATATCGAAGAGAAGGGTATTTGACTACTACATGGTAAAGGTATGGTTGAAGGTATGTCTAACTTCTCTTTGGATTTTTATTTATGTGATAATTGTAAGATTCCCCTATGGTGCAACAAGGGAAGAAGGAATTTTACAGCTAGTTCACAATGATGTGTTTGGACCAGTGTCGGTTCTATCATTGGGAAAATTTGTGTACTATGTCTCATTTATATATGACTTCTCGAGAAATACTTGGATATATTTCCTCAGGAAGAAATCTAAAGTCTTTGATAGGTTTAAAGAGTTTAAGGCTCTTGGTGAGAATCAAATAGAGAAAATAATTAAGGTGTTGAGGACAGATAATGGAGGAGAGTTTTGTGGTAGTGAATTTGAGGAATTATGTAAGAAGTGTAGTATAGAAAGGTAGAAGACTACTCCATATGAACCTCAGAAGAATGGAGTTGCAGAGAGGATGAACCGGATGTTGATGGAGAAAGAAAGGTGCATTCTCAGTGGTGTCAAGTTAGGGAAATAATTCTGGGTAGAGGCAGTGGGTATTGCATGTTACCTGGTCAACAGATCACCCTCATCAGCATTGGACAAGACTCCACAAGAGGTATGGACTGGTAAGAAACATTCTATCACACATTTCAAGGTATTTGGCTTTAAGGCCTATGTTCATGTTCCAAAGGAAAATAGGAGGAAGCTAGATAAGAAGGCTAAAAAGTGTATATTTATTGGGTATAAAGATGATATCAAATGTTATAAGCTTTGGAACCAAGAAACTAAGAAGTTTGTGTATAGACGAGATGTGGTATTTAGAAAAATGAAGGATGTTGCTAAACAGGAAGTCCTACCAAGTAAGGAAGAACCAGAGAAAATATGTTTTGATTTAAAGGATGATGAATCAGACTCTACAAAAGAACGGGAATAAGAAGAATAAGATCCTCATACTCTAGTATTGAGGAGACAGGTTCAAGAAAGAAGAGGTATACTCCATCTGATTTCTGTTCAAATTTTTCTTTGTCTATTATTGATGATGATCCAAAACTGTCAGGGAGACTGTGGATTCAGAGGATGGAAAACTCTAGAAAAAATCCATGGATGAAGAAATGGTAGCCTTGGATAAGAATGAGGCTTAGTATCTAATGGAGTTATCGACTGGAAGAAATCCCATTGGCAGAAAATGGGTATTTAAAAATAAGTTGAATGCATAAGGCAAAGTGGAGAAATACATACCTTGGTTAGTAGCAAAGGGTTATTCCTAGGTTGAGGGAATTGATTTTGGTGAGATTTTTTCTCATGTTGCCAAGTTGAATTCTATAATATTTTTGTTATATGTTGTTGTTGTATTTGATTTTGAAGTAGAACAGATGGATGTGAAGACAACATTCCTATATGGGGATCTGCAAGAATAAATCTATATGAAGCAACCAAAAGGCTTTGTTGTGAAGGTAAAGAAGGAGTTGGTATGCAAGCTGAAAAATTCCCTGTGTGGTTTAAAACAATTGCCAAGGATGTGGTACCAAAAATTTGATACTTACATGTTGGGACTTGGCTTCACAAGAATCAAAGAGGATCACTATGTGTATTTTAAATTAAGTGGTGATCATTTTATTTATTTGGTCTTGTATGTGGATGACATGTTACTAATAGGAAACAACAAGAAGATTATCGAGGATGTAAAAAATCGGTTGTCCTCTAAATTTGACATGAAGGATATCGGTGTTGCAAATTTCATTTTGGGCATGGAAATTAAAAGAGATCGGAAAAAAAGAGGAAACTCTGGTTAAATCAGAGAAAATATGTTGAGAAGTATTTCATAGGTTTCATATGCAGGAATGTAAATCGGTCAAGGTCCCTATTCATGTTGGTGTAAAGTTGTATGTGGATCAGTGTCCCAAGACACAGGAAGAGGAGGAGGAAATTTCTCGTGTTCCATATGCGAGTGGAGTTGGTAGTTTGATGTATGCAATGGTTTGTACTAGACAGAACATTGCACATGCAATGGGAGTTTTGAGGAGGTATATGTCAAAACCAGGGAAGGAGCATTGGAAAGTAGTAAAACGGGTTTTCGAGTTTTTGTGTGGCACTGCTAGCTATGGATTGTGCTACCAAGGAAGACTAGAATTGGACAGAGTGTTGGCCATACATGGCTTTATGAATGCAGACTGGGATGGAGATCTACAAGCATGTGTTTAATCTGTTTGGAGGAGCAATGAGTTGGATGAGAAAAATATGGGTTGTAGTGGCACTTTCAACTATAGAAGTTGAATAAATGGCAGCCACTCATGCAAGTAAGGAAGTAGTATGGTTACAAAGATTGAGTTTAAGTGTTGGGTTGGTGCAGTAAGCTGTAAGGATAGATTGTGACGGTCGGAGTGCAATTTGTGAGAGACATGGTTGAAGAAAAGAAAGTGTTGTTGATGAAGGTGAACACTTTGAAGAATGTTTCATATTCATTAACAAAATCTATGAGCACTGAGAAGTTCTCTTGGTGTAGAGGATCTATGGGCATTGTTGCCCTAGATTTTTTACTATGTAACCATGTAGCCCCCTATATGCAAAGAAAACAACAAGTGGGAGAATGTTGGGTATGTGTTGTATTATTTTTTGCACGTGAATGGGGGTTGCAGGGGGGCCATAGCCCCCTTGCACAGGGGTTAGGGGGTGGCACCCTCAGAAAAATAAATAAAAAATAAAAAATAATAATAATAATAATAATTGCCTCGGGAAACTTGTCACATTTTCCTCGTTTTTCATGTTGCCTCGATTTTCATGTCCATTGTTGCGCGGTTTTTTGGCACATGGTTTTTGCCGATGGTTTTCTATTTCCAGTTGATTAATTAGGGTTTTTTACTAATCCAGGTCATTGGGTTAGGGTTCTGGGTGTCATTGGCTCTTATATGTATATTGTATTGTAAACAATGTATCACAATGAATGAATATAAAATATAATGGTTTTTCCGGTTTGGGTTTTCAGGGGAAAATATTTGTGTAATGTGTGTATTTTCCATTGTGTCTTTTTTATTCTTTTACTGAAAATATGAATGTAGTAAATATTGTACAAGGTTAAAATCTACATTACTGAGGAAGACCAGGATTGGACAGACTGTTGGGCATACATGACTTTGTTGATGCAAATTGGGCTGGATATCTAGATCATAGAAGATCTATAAGTGGGTACGTGTTTAACCTATTTGGAGGAGAAATTAGTTGGATCCAAAATAGACAGTATGCAGTGGCACTCTCAACTATATAATCTGAATATATGGAAGCCACTCATGCAAGAAAGGAAGTAGTATGGTTACAGAGATTGTGTTTAGGTATTGGGTTAGTACAACAAGTTGTAAGGATATATTTTGATAGGCATAGTGCAATCTTCTTGGAGAGGAACCCAACTTATCATTCTAAGACAAAGCATATCGATGTCTGGTATAATTTTGTCAGATAAATGGTTGAAGAGAAGAAGGTGTTGTTGGTGAAGGTGGACACTTTGGAGAATGTTGTAGATTCGTTAACAAATTTTGTGAGCACTGAGAAGTTCTCTTGGTGTAGAGAATCAATGGGAATTTTTTCCCTGGATTGTTTATCATGAAAGCCTAAGACCCTTGTATGCAAAGAAAACAATAAGTGTTATATTATTTGCATGATTGTGGGTCTAAAAATAATGTGGGGTTAATTTGTCAAATTCGTGGGCGGTCTTTCGCCTTTGGCAGGGACAATTTTTCACCTTTGGTGGTTTAGTGACACATGGTATTTCAACCCATGGTTTTCTAATTAAGGTTGTAATCTAATCTGGGTAAATGGATTAGGGTTTTTTTGGATGTCGTGGGATCCTACATATTGTATTATAAACAATGAAGTTGGATTATGAATAGAATTAGAGGTGTGACTCTAAAATAGGTTTTTGGTTTTTCTAGTTGGGTTTCCAGGGTAAATCTCTGTGCATATATCTGATTGCAATTGTTTTCTTTTCTGTGTTAAGAATTTGTGTGTGAATTGAAATATTCTAAAAGGTTCAAAACTTACACCTAGAACAAACCACCCAGGATCTATTAACAATGAGATAGCACAAGATAGCACACAATTGGCCCCATTACCACAATAACATGTTTTCAGGGAGATTGAACCCAAAACTCTGTAAATATGGATCACTTGATTTACCATTACACCATAGCTTGCATGGCATTAGATAATTCACTAATAAACTTTGTGTTTCTTTGAAATCAAAATCTAATACATGACTAACTATATAGATGGTCATTACATGTTCTATTCCAATTGTAGGTTGGATTCATTGCTACATGTTACACAACCTTATGGTGAGTCAATTGGGTGTAGCTTGAGTGGTTTTGAAGAAAAGTTGGTATCCTCCCCATTTGCGTTCAAATCCCACTTAGTGACATGTTTTCTCTTAGTGGATTTATTGTTGGTGAGATATCTATGACCAATTCATCAGTTGTTGACCTAGCCTTGTGCCCTAAAGAATCTAGGGTTTATGTTGGGTACCATCCTTGGAATGAGGGGAATTTCTCGGGAGATTTCCCCTAGGATATATTACCTAGAAAGAAAATAACTAAGGGTGATTATAATCATAATTCATTGACCTTTTTATCAATATGTCATAGGAAAAAGTATCATATGATGAGCCATCTAGATTCCAATTATATGAGGTTAATGCTTTGTGAGGGAACTTTGGTATAATGAAAGGTTTGTGAAATAATTTATAGCTAGTA
Organism: Picea engelmannii; assembly: GCA_009831015.1. Lineage (NCBI taxonomy): Eukaryota > Viridiplantae > Streptophyta > Pinopsida > Pinales > Pinaceae > Picea > Picea engelmannii. The sequence goes on from ML833576.1 coordinate 43,010, forward strand.
ACATGTTCACTATTTTAAAATTGGATTTAAACAATTCGTGTTCTATAATCATTGTATTCAGACCCTGGAAACACAAAAAAGTAAAGTATTATTAGTCTAAGTCTACAACTTATTTTAATACTTCATTTTAATACTTTATGAATTTATTTAATATTTTATCACATAATCGCAACGACTATATTTAATACTTTATTCCTTCATAGTCATAATCCTCTTTCCTCTCTTCAACGATCACTTAGCAATATTCCTCTATAAATTCAAACCTCAGCACTCTTCTCCAACATAATAGATTCATTTATCCCTGATGATGCATGGAGTTTCTACTCAAAAGGTTGGAGGTTTCAAAACCTTAAACATGGTTTTTATCTAAAAAGCTTCCTAGAATTATGACTAACTATGGAAAGTTAAATACTCAAAGTCCAAGATAGTTATGAAGTCCAATGTAATTTATAAAGATATGTACATGCCCTCTAGAGATTTAGCAAAACCTAATCCATGTATACTCTCTTATAGTTACATTATGTTGGAAGGACTTATACATAATAAATATTTTGTTAAGATTGAACCCTTTTCTCCATTCAACAATCACATTATTTTGTTAGGAAAAAGGTTTATGACAGACATATTTTTAAAGATTCAATTTCTAACTGATGTATGAGTACCCAAGTGGACCAAGTGGTTAAGACTAGTTGCTATCTTATTTGAAGACAAGATTCAATTTTTTGAATCTTCATTATGATATTATAGGTCTATGCAAGTGTGCTTATAGTGTAGTTACTATAACCTTCCTATTAGAAAGGATCCATGTGACAAATATAATTTTCAAAAGTCTTAAATTGCTAGTAGATTTAGGAGTCAAGGAGTGTGAACCAAGTGATTAAAAAAAATTACATTCTTAGCTAAAGATGAGGTGAGGATGTAAGGTTCATCAAAATAAACATCATTGTAATGAAAATAATGCCACAATCATGGATGTTATAGCTCAGCAGAATCAGTGAATTGACACTTTGGAAACAAAATGTCACTCTCTCATAAATATGGTTTTAAGCTTAAGTAAAAGTTCCCAACCGAAGGCCTCCAACCTTATGTCTACCAACTCTATTCATCCTTACTTAAAGGTAAATAATATAGTGAACTAGATGCTCGAAGACATGGACATTGGGAACTAGAGAACCCTTACAATAAATCATGGGTTGGAGGAGGAAACTAGTCATCACATATTTTGAATATATCTTATGTTGAGTAAATCAGTTAGGAATCTATGAATCTTTTACAGAACATATACATGTAAGAATATTTGGGATGTAGTTTTTGTGAACCTTTGTTTTCTGTATTTTTTGTGAATAAGAAGTTTTTGTGAACCTTTGTTTTCTCTAAGATAGAGGATTTTAACTCCTTATTTAGGTCTCTAAATCCAAGTAAAAGAAGTTATCCTTTACAAATAATATTAGTAAGACGTCTCAAAGTCGTCCCTGAGTTGGACCTTCCATCTTCATAACCAAGAAAAAAATCCCTTATTATGTCTGAGCATGTAGTGATTGGAAAGTTTATAAACCTCTAACCTAGTCCAAAAGTTATAAAAACATGGTAGCAGAGCAATGGACTCCTAATATTCAAGGATGGGTATTATAATTTTCATATAGTTGAGGTTAATTTATTTTTCTTTTTTTCAATAAGGCAGAACATGACTTGATTTTCTACTTTGGACCCTACTTCATGGGATATGTAGGAATGTACATGTCTCCTTGGTCTCTTGAATTCAATCTAAAGGAGGAAATTACAAGATCCCCTATGTGGGTTAGGTTGCCCCATATCCCTTTGATTTTCTAGGACATAAACTCTCTCATAGATATTGGGAACAAGTTGGGATAATTAATTGACCAAAAAGAATCATTGTAAATCAATCTAGATGGATGGAGCCACAAAAAATCCTTAGATGATGAGAATATTCCTTCTAATTGCAATGCATGTCATGTCTATAGACATTTTTCCAAAACCACCCAAATATCCAAGAGAGGAAACCTCCCCCAAAGTAGCAGATAGGAAAAGAATACAAGCTCAAGAGGGTACCTAATATGCACATAAATTCTTAGCATAAAGGGCCACAACGATCAAATCCATCCCAAGAGACCACCCAAATAAAGTGATAAAAAAATTCAAATTTCTTGGAAATATATATTATTAAGAGAAGAAAAAATACCCCAAGTCTGAAACAATCCATTTTGAAGGTGATGTGGATCCATCAACTCAAGTCTATATAGAGGTTAATGCCCCATCAGAAGAGAAGGAAGTAGAGGAGGAAGAGGAGGAGAAAGAGGAAGAAGAGGAATCAAAGGAGGAATAAGAGTAACTAGATGAAACAGGGGAGGAAGTAGATAGGAAAGAAGAGGAAGTTGTGGAGCAAGGAAATAATGCAGTCCCCTCCTCTATTATATTGCCACATGCCTGATCCGTATTATTTTCGGCACGAAATGAGAGTGGAGATATAATAAATAAATGTACATAGATGTATCATATATCCAACAATATAACAGAAATATATCAGAGATACAACCATAAACATAGAGATACAGTAATACACAATTTCTATTAATGAGTGAAAGTGTACAAAGACTGTAAAAATATAGAGTGAAAGTGATCAAGGTGGATATTCATGGCCACCCACCTTTTCCAAATGGCTCAAAACGGTTTTTTGGCAATTTTGGCAATTTACTATTTTTAGCAGTTTTTTCGGGTCCTGAACTTCCGGGGCCATTTTGAGGCCCTAAACGATGTTTTTTTGGGTATGTTGCTCTCGCAAAGTAGCATCTACGATGCTATTTTTTCTTGAGCATTGTAGGCCTCGGATAGATCTTTCCAATGAGCTATCGTGCGCCCTAAACAGAGATCGTATGCAAAAGTTACGACGCCGGGAAGTTGATGTACTAACTTACCCAAACGGGGCCCACGTGACTTTTGGCGCTTCATCTCCTAGGGTTAGGTTTTTGGATGTCTAGGACTTTTGGCATTCCCGTTTATTGTAAAAATGCCTTCAGAGCCTCATTGTAACCATCTTCTTGCGAATGCGAGTAGCCATCACATCTCTTCTCAGAGATAAGCTGCCACCATTCTAGCTAGTCTTTCACTATGTATTTTTACAGTCTCTATACATTTCTTTGATTAATAGAAATCCTGTATTACTGTATATATGTGTTTATGGTTGCATCTCTGATACATTTCTATTATATTATTGAATATCTGCAATATCTCTGTGCATTTATTTATTATATCTCTGCTCTCATTTCGTGCCGAAAATAATCTGGATCAGTGGTATCAGAGCAGGCTGCTCTTGATCGTTTTTTCAGTGCATGTCCCCGACGAGGTCCGAGTATAGCAAGTTGGGTCTCGAGCTTGTCTCTCTTGAAGACAATCGCTCTCGCACACCCATGAAACCCTCAATGGCGGAAGAAAAGAAAAATGACGGAGCAGACGATCCTATCAATCTGTTGCTTGAGCAAACTCTCATGCGACAGAGGGACGAAATGATGGAGAATTTTGCCCACATCCTTCAACGCCTGCTGATAGAATCAGGTGCATCTTCATCAAGCGGCCACTTTGGAGGCACCTCGCTTTTCAAGGTATAGGTTAATTTTGATGTTCTCGTATCTGAAGGTCAAATAGATGCAGATGACCTAGATAAATGGTTAAATCTGCTAGAATGTTATTTCTCTGTTCACAATTTTTCTGACAAAGAAAAGATCACCTTTGCACTCCTTAAAGCTCTCCCTCATGTCAAACATTGGTGGGAAACTTACTGGGAGAAAAGTTCCACAAAGGAGTCTGGAATATATGGGGCATATCCCACTTGGGATTTTTTTGTGGATGTGGTAAAAGAACAGTATTACCTTGTTGGCAACTATGAGGACCAATACATGAGATGGACCACACTGCAGCAAGAGAGGGGCCAAACAGTTACAGAGTTCACCAATACCTTCCATACCTTGTGCACCAAGCTGGGTATCAAAGACTTCGAGCGACATTTGGTTCTAAAATACCATGGGGCTCCACACAAATACATCCAAACTGAAATGGATTTTCTGGACATCTCATCACTCGGTGCTGCTTATCGATATGCTATTAAAATTGAGCAGAAATTTAAGCACTAGAACAAATGGGAATTTGAGACCACAAATCCGCAACAACCAAAGTATGATAAAGACGGCCCTAACAAACAATCTCCTAAAAACCAATCCAAGACACAGGAAAAGAAGGGTCACGGGAAGACAAAGAAGGACACCAAAAAATGGTGTGATTTCCACAAAATCCCTTGGCACAACACCGATGAATGTCACTCAAAATAGTCATTGGTGGCCAAGATCAAAGACAAGGAGTCAAACCTTGATTCTGAATCTGATTCTGAAAATACTTGTAAAGGACAAATCATTGACGCATACCCCACTGCTATTGTCGAGACTGATCCGGATTTATGTAGGAACACAATGAAATACAGAAATACACATAAACGCAGAGATGCAGCGGAAATAAGATTTTATTTCATTAATAACAAATGACTGAAATATGATTACAGACAGAATGGAAATAAACTAGCTAGGGCGCTGGTAGCTTATCTCTGAGAAGAGATGTGGTTGCTACTCGCATCCGTGAGAAGATGATTACAATGAGGCTCTAGAGGCATTTTTACAATAGATGGGAATTCCAAAAGTCATAGACATCGAAAAACCTAGACCTAGGAGAAGAAGCACCAAAAGTCATGTGGGCCCCGTTTGGGTAAGTTAGTACATCAACTTCCCGGGGTCGTAACTTTTGCATACGATCTCCATTTTAGGCGTGTGATAGATCGTTGGAAAGGTATCGTCGAGGAGATTCATTTTGGGGGATCATTCATGCCTTTGGCTATCATTGAGAATGTAGATCTCAAAAAACCCTCATTTAGGCCCTCAAAATGGCCCTGAAAGTTAAAACCTGCTAAAAATAGTAAATTGCCAAAATTGCCAGAAAACTGTTTTGAGCTAGTCAGAAAAGGTGGTTGGCCACCGATATCCACCTGGATCAATCCTCCTTCCTTAGGAAGCAATGGTCCCCATTGTGTTGAGTTCCTCCATGAGATGAGGAAACTTCTGCTGAACTTGGTCCCTGGTGAGCCATTTGCCTTGGTGAAGGAGTTGGCCTGCTTTGACAACTCGATATAGCGGTATCCTTTGTT